>BGPR01000015.1:3280659-3399276 GCA_013235015.1 Araneus ventricosus
CGATACAAAATTTATCATAAAAGCCGTTATGGGAAACAAGCCTTCTGTACCATGTAGCTTTTAACCAATGTAAAACTTGTCATTAAAATGATTTATGTCACACTGACGTGTTGCTGTCTCTGTCCTTTTGCTTTGTTTCCCTTAACCGTAGCATGCGTGGAAGACATTTCGGACCCAGTAGTGCTGTGTGATTTCGAATCGGCTTTGTGCCCCCTACACCCCCTGCAAGTTTGTCGTACTGGTAGCAAATCACCATGTATCTGTACGTTTTCGAGATAGAAACCCTAATTCCGCAGTTTGCGGCCAGGTGCCGCTGTAAGCAGTTTCATGTCGTAGCGCATATCTACTTTACTACATTTATACACCTCTTTTGTGATGATAGCTAAAGTCGTTCTGAAATTAAGGGAGAGAGGGGTGTAAGGGAGTTTAGTTGTCACCGTGTATGAGACTATCTCTCCATTCACTCCTAACCCACTCTCAATATTATAAAATTCGAACCGAATTGCACAATTCGGTTCGAATAGAACGTAACGCAGCCATCCTCTGGTAAACTTCACTAGATAACCAATCACTTTCACTTTGCCTTACGGTATGTTGTGACATATCCTAAATGCAGCAATACAAATCTCAAAATAGAGGCGCTGATTTTGTTTTGTATCGGCATGGTTTAACCTCAATGAAAACTGAAAGATGAGGAATAAGAGAGCTCCAGGAAATATGTATGGAAATGTGATTTCTTTTAATGAAATAAACGCATGCTTTCATGACACAAGGCAACTATCCCACGAAAATATAATATTACATTTTGTATATTGTAGGAGAAAAATGTTACGTTCTAACTCAATGAAAAATCGTACAATTGCATGTTTAACTGATGTCGGGTCAATTGATTCTACGCGATTCCACTGCTTAATCTGAAAGTCATGGGAAAACTATAAACTTTCGCCAATTCATTTACCCCATTATGCGCAGGTCTCGTTTAATCAATAATATTTTGTATACTAATATTACATCTCGCGAAATCAGTTCAAAAATTACTAAAATGAATCCTGCCTGAAACATTTATGAAAAAATAAGTCATGTGAGTTTATGACGCATTTTAAGAAGTGTCCATAAAACGGGACGTCAGACATTAATGGGTTAAATATACAGATAAGCATCCAACAACAAAAATAATTGAAATATAATTGTTAATTTAAGTGACATTAATTGTCTCGAAACATTCACTGAATATAAATTTTCAAAATATTTTTTAATCCCAAATTTAACAGCTGATTACTTACGCATGGTATCATAGGGCACTCGATTGAGGAACTCCATGCACTTGATGACAACTGTTGTTCCAGCTTTTGTTGCAGGCCAGCAGGAGAGTCCATCCCACGTGGTATTGCAGAAGTCATCTGACAAAGAAATCGATTCAGTTAGAACACATGAACATAGAATTACTCAGTGCATCTCGAACATAAGATATCTGACTCTATCTCTTTCACCCCGTCGCGACGGGGTGAAACATCTTATCGGGGGTGTTCCCCCGACGCGTCGGGGGGACACCACGAGTTCGCGGGAGACAGGCTACCGTATGAGTAAGCAGGCTCTCGTCAACCCGATGGCACAATAATGGTGGTGTGGCTCTCTGGGCCCACTTCCGATGACGGGTCGTACACCGGTGAAACGGGGGGTTGCTGCATGAACCGCTCGTAATGGGGGCTATTATGCAGGAACCACAGTGTCTGGCTATTTGTTGCGGCGGCCGGTTATTCAGTTGTTACCCGGATGCTTTGGCAGGGCGGGGTGATGTTCCTCTTGGTCTTGGTCTATCTGTTTCAATCTTCCTGTCACAATATGAAAGAGCTCTCTGTCTTGATATTTTACCATATTCTAGATTGTTTTAAGCAGTAACACTCAACTGATATTTTTTTATTATTAAATCTAAGTTAACTAAGTAATATTGACTAATATATGTTACTAAACATTTCAGTAATACGACAGCTATTCCGGACACAAATATTACGCTACGCTACCAAAATTTTAATTTTTTATTTTAATTTTTTCCAATTTAATTTTATTTAAAATTATGAAAGCAAATGTTATCATTCACAAAACAAACGAATTGTAGTAGCTCCAGTCATGCTACTCGCCATGTGGTGATTACCGTAATTAATACTGTAGTGATTGATATACCTCTTGTAAATAACCTTTGAATGTGAAAAATTATTTCTACTACTTTCTATGAACATGAGACCGTATGTTCCTACCAGATCTAAAAAGAATTGAAATATTCGTTATTGGCTGCGAAAACTTCAGATTTTTCTTCCTCTTTGAAATTTCAAAATGTTGAGATAAGTGATGTTGCTTGCTAATCGACGATTTTTATATTTCTAATACTGCGTTTCAAAATTTGTTATATGCAGACCCATTGCCTTTCTCAAATGTTTTTGTAGAACAAAGAGAGAAGATAAGATTTCATTTACCAATAATTTTGAAATCAGATAACTTTTGAGTCACCGCTGATAACACTATAAACTTTTATTTATTGAAAATATCATTGAAAAGGGATGTAATCAATAATGTTTTCAAAATGATAATATTTAGAGGTAAAACAATAGCACAGCCTACTCAATAAAATATTTTTAAAAACCTTCTCTTGAACCGAAACTTTCACATTTTCTTATCAGATTATTAACCTACTCTCTAAAGGTCTAGGTCGGTTTCTTAATGTTGATCACCACTTTCGTAGAAATAGTGTTGTATTTATGTTGTATATATCTCATATATGTTGTATATCGTATATAAACATACGATCTCATGTTTATATCTGAAGTTAAAAAAGTTCAAAAATAATTGTTATTGGTTGCGAAAAATTAATTTATTTCTTCATCTTTAAAATTACAAAAATTTGAGATAGGTGGTGTTGCTTGTTAAACGACGATTTTCACCAAGTAAATCTAAATTTGTAACGATACAAATATTGTCTTCATTTGAATATGGAGGTTTGGAAGACACATTGAAAAAGAGTATAAGTAACGAAGAATTTCCTTTGATACCTTCTGCTCTTTTACACATTAGTAACTCCAACTACTAATGCACTCAGAAATTATTTTACAGTCGACACACGTTAGAACGACCACACATTATAAAGACCATTCCATTATAACGACCAGTGATAAAATCCCCAACTATGTTTCCCTATGCACTCCATGTTATTTTACTTCCAGTATAACGACCGTCCAGTGTCGTCTAATCCCAATACTACGTCCGAATTCAGAGGACACTGTTCCCGATATTTTTTCAAAATTCCTTTATTTTCTACTTTAAAATCTATGTTAGAAATATATTTTTGATTGATAAAATTTTATTTTTAATACCAATGATAAAAAATAATTTGAGTATTTAGTTGGAATCTCTAAAAATATCCTATTTTTACGGAACTGCTGAGAGTGCATGTGTACATTTTTAAATTATATCCACTATAGCGACCACTCGTTATAAAGACCTTTTGCTGTGGGACGCAGAGGGTCGTTATAACGAGCGTCAACTGTATTTTAAATTTGTAGGCTAATAAAACTTCACCCTCTATATTTCTGATATTACATTCAGAAGTTAATTATGTCGTTAGCAGAGCATCCTTGAACACTGATAGCCAAGGTGCCTTGCAGGATATGGAATAAAAACGCTTATGAAATTTTTTGAGTCAGAAATATTCCCACTGGAGATTGTGTACGCAGTTATGTTATTTACAGTTTCTATACGTATGGATAAAACGTTTCGCTACGAATAAAATGCTAATTTCAGGTACGGCAGTTATGTATAAAACCTTATTTACAGGCATTGTAGATTTTTTTTTTTTTTTTTTTTTGTTTATTTAAAAAGTTTATTTATTTCAAAAGTTTATATAAAGATTATAAAGATATTGAAGATTTGTATAAAGATTTAAGGGATAATTTATTAAAAAAATTACATTCCATGAATACTTCGCTTACTCTTAAAACTGCTAAGGATTCTAAATTTGTGGGCCGTATACCTTTCAAGGACAGTGAAAACGCAAAGGAAAATGAGAATCGAAAAGCAAATTACTGGAACTAAAGTGAGGAAACATGCATTATGTTGAAAAAAAATCTAAACTGCTGCCTTTTAAATTAGGAAAATATTTAGAATTTTGAATCCTTTGTCGGGAAGTAAACTTAAACAAAAATTAATTACAAGAGGAGGTACTTTAAATAATGATAAAAAATTGAGTCTGAAGGGCTAAAATATTAAGAAACACTATCAAGAAGGATTTGTAGAGTTGAAGATTTACATAGACATAGATTTTGACACTAACAAAACACTCATCAGGAGGTACAGAGCAAACACGCATAAAAGGATGAAGTCACTCCCGCTATTGGTGTTTTAAAAAATCTAAAAAATATTTTTAGCTGACGCAGATTTTTTTTGACGGAGAAAATTTCAAAAATAGCACAAAAAGATATATTTTATTCTTTAAACTATTGCAGCTCCTTTTTTATACTTCGATGGCTTTTGTACAGGCTTAATGTATTTAAAATGAATATTTATTCTTTAGCAAAAACAGGCAAATAAGCGCTTTAAAATTTCTATTCAATAGTTTTGTTTTTGTGCTAAATCTTGAATTGAAATAAAGCTTTTAAAAACCGGGAACTCAAATAAATAATTTAAAGCAAAATAACAAGAACATTTAAAACAGCATAAAGTAGTTGCGCAGATCAATACAAAATTAAAATGATGTTCTACGTCATTTTAATGTTCACAACCCAGTTACAGGCGAAGCATTTTGATTTTTAATAAATCGATACATTTTAATTTAAATGTATTTCCATTAGGTGTCATTAAACATTGTAAAATCTAGTTAAGTCCAAACCTCATTTGCTTAAAAAAATTCTTACATCTGACAAATTTTTCAATATTTCTCTACGTATGAATAATACCTATAAAATAAGGACAGTGTTATTTACAAGTTCTATACACGCGGATAAAACATAATTTATAGGTACACTACTTTCGAATAGAATGGCAATTAGGTATGACAGTTATATATAAAACTTAATTTACAGGCATTGTAGATTTTTTGTTTAATTACATTTTTCTTCTATACGAGTGGCTTAAAGGCCTCGAGATAAATACATGTGCTTTTAAATTTAGAACGCTTGCAAGTACGGAGGACAGAATAAGTTTGTATAAGATTCATTTTAAATATGTCTGGAAGAAAATTATTTAAAATATTAAATTTTGCACCCAAAATGTTTAAAACGGGCAAGGTGAAATTCACTTCTCAAACAGGTTAGTCATGCTGCTGAGACACCACGCATGTTGCTACATATCGAATCTGTGACCCACTAATATATTGGCTCTTTACCGGCTAAGACACTCAAGCTGGCTTTTGAGTTGTTGGTGAATGTCTAATTAACATCAAAAGTTTGATTTTAAAAGCAGTTAATTCAGTATGTTTTCAATGAACATTTACAATGGGGGGGGGGTTGTTTGAAGATTTAAGTTTTT
Organism: Araneus ventricosus; assembly: GCA_013235015.1. Lineage (NCBI taxonomy): Eukaryota > Metazoa > Arthropoda > Arachnida > Araneae > Araneidae > Araneus > Araneus ventricosus. The sequence goes on from BGPR01000015.1 coordinate 3,286,174, forward strand.
CTGTAATAGATTTTAAATCCTCGAGAACTGCAGACTTTTGTTTAATTTCCTGGGTAATGGATAGGATATATTTTAAACCTTTAAAGGGCCATTTATTCTAGTAGTGGTATAATAAAATAATTTTGAGATTGAGATTTATTTTAAAAAAGATGTTAATTTAGCTTATTGGATGACATTAATTTTATTAATTAATCATTAATTACAAAGTCAAGGTACTTCGTTAAGGTTAAAGATAAGAAAATTGAACATCTAAATTTTTGTTTCATATAAAAATTTGAAGATATCTTTTGCCAACCTCAAAAATTACATTTAAAAAATCCATGAATTTGGTGGTAGGTATACTTACCACGGCCTTATAAAGGGTTAAGCTATGTAATCCGTCAGTTTTGGAAATCTGATTTTTATAGAAAACTTGCTAAGAGGCACAATTCCATCTATGAAGGATTTAATAAATAGGTATTTTCTCCAACATTCTTTACTAGAGTTCTCTCTTCTTCAAATCCCTCCTCCCTAAAAAAACTTATATAGAAAGCTTTTGTTCAAAACATTTTGCACTATCAGGTTCGAAGTTCCACAGAAGTGACAAAAGTGTCGTTAAGAGTAGAATTCAAAATGTAACTTTTCTTGTAGCTAAAAAGTTAAAAATACAATTTTTACGATTTCTATTTTATTTAGATCAATGATAATAATTTCCAAGCGTGCAATGAAAAAAGAGATTGAATCCACGATAAATAATCAAAAGGTACTGATATACTGGTTAATTATTGGACCCATTTACAAAATTAATAAAAAATAATGTTACTACAACTACGGTTTTTAAAAAATGAGAGCGCATTTTAAAAAGTTTTTTCATATAGTTAACGCGCCATTATGGCGGTCTTGGTGGTCGTGAATTATTTGGCGTCTCCCATTTTTGAGAGACATTATCTGCGAAATTATTAAAGTTAGAAGAAAAAAAAAGCATGTGTTTACAGATAATTTTACGCTGTTTAATTTGTTAAATCAATTTTAATTCGAAAACTGAATAGTTTTCTAGATATTAAAAAAAAACTAAAAAAAGAAACCAGAAAACGCGCATCTGCTTCTGCTGATCGGTAGCCATTGCAGTATGGAAATCTCTCGCTGTAGCAAATTTAGAGCGTCGTAATTGTACGCCACCTATCCGGAAAAAAATTATTAGGTCTCTCATTTAAAAAATGCATTTCTAACATTATTAGTTTTTTTAATTAATTTTTAAATGAGTTCAATAATTTGTGATCACTCTGTATTTGTTCAAAATATGTTTTCTAAAACATATTTTGTCCAGATGTATTAAAACTATATTTGTTACTACCTATCTCTATTCAAAAGATGGAGAATGTTTCAAACGAATAATTGAAATTCAAAATTTTAGCCGTGGATAAAATTGATCTAAATTTCCTATGCTAACTCTAATTTTAAAAGTTTATAAAAGAATAAAAATGCAACAAAAAATTATTTGAATTAAATTTTTCCAGCTAAGAAAAAAATATTTCTTCCCACTTTTTGAAAGAAAAGATCTGGAATTTACTTACATCTTAACAATAGATTTAACTGAGACATTGATTTGCTTAAGCAATATCACTGAATTTAGCTAAAGAAATTGAAAAATAATTTTAGAGAATACTATACAATCTTTTCGCTTCTCCTCTGAAATTCCATCCAAAAATTTAAATCAAGAAAATAGTTTTAATCGTTTGTCTCCAAGCGGACATAAGTTAATCAAAATGAAAAGGGAGAAGATTTTTTTTTGTTGTAGTGTATTTCCCAAAAGATTAAACTTTTCATTTTCAAGCAAAAGATTAATCTGAATTTCAGAATGCTTAGACAGATGCCATTTACAGAAAAAATTCAGTTAAATTATTGAGCGAAAATATATAGAGAGAGACAGCCTCAGGACATGGAGGATGTATGATAATGTAAAAATACGTTAATATTCCCAGAACTGAACAACGTCAAAAATTTTAGATAATATTTTAAAAATTTAACTATGCAAAACTATAGTTAAGTTTTTTGAAACTACCATAAAGTTTTAACAGTGGGGATTATGTATTTGAAAAGATTTGAGCAGCATTTATATAGGCAAGTCTTGGTTTCCTGATTTTAAGAAATTATTGTAAGATCTAAATTAAATTTTATAAAATCTATAGATAGAGTTTCTTAAGTTATTTAAGTTATAAAATATTAGTGATCGATTTAAAAATACTTTTATCTACAAAATGAGCCTTGCAAGATGGAAATTCGAAAGGAAATTCTTGCGCAATCGAATTCTCTGAGAAATTATGAACAGAGTTACAAACAATGTTTAGATAATACATAAAGACCTAAATGTAAAATAAAAAATATTTACTAATTATCAGATATATATAATAATAAATTAGTAGAAATTGATGATTGTTTTACTCATTTAAGAAATTTCAATAAAATTATACCATTGGGGTATATTTTCTAATAATTTAAGTACAATTGAATCTTTGTAAAATAAATAAAATATTCCTCATAAAGTCCCTTGAAAAAGAGTTCTTTTTGCCATATCAAATATATATGTATCTTAAAAAATTCTCATGAATTGGATAAAAAATTTTAGATTTGTGCGAAGAATAGTTAAATTTACATTAGGGATATTTTGAAGAAATTTTCATTACTTTCACTATCTATCTACAAAGTAACAAAAAAGTATAGGGATCATTTTTGAAGGTCTTTATTTCCAAAAGTTATTACACACATTCAGCGATGCTTCTCAATATGTCGACCTTCGGCATAATAGATTTGTCTACAACGCTTCGGACATGATTTCAAACCCCGCAAATCATTTCCTGGAGGATTTTCTTTACCTCTTCTCTAATAGCCTTTTGAAGGCCCCTCAGCGTAGAAACTCTTCGCTTATTCAGTTTGCTTTTCAGATGTCCCCATAGGAAATAGTCACATGGTGCAGAGTCAGGACAGTTTGGCATCCATTGTTGTAGCCTCAGGAATTGCACTTGCTAATCCGTGAGGAATTTCTGGGTGACCCTAGATGCATGCGATGGGGCAGAATCCTGATGTAAAACAGCATAGCCATTTGGATACAATCTGCAGTAATCATCCTTAAGAAAGGGCTTTAATATCTTCTGTATGTAATACTCAGAATTTATTTTGGCTCCAGCTTGCACAAACCGTGGCTTGGTAACACCACTGACGGAAATGCCCATCCAAACCATTATGCCTTCGGGATGAGGCACCGTGGATGACGGAGTGAAGTCTCGCGTGTTCTGGTCACGGATAAGATATCGAACTTTAGATTTAGCATTGGTATCGGATAGGTAGATCCAAGCTTCATCAACTTTCGCCATCTGTCCTTACGGAGAAGCTTGTAGAGTGGCCATGAACGTTGCCTCCTAATGTGCACCGATCTCTCATTCAAGTGATGACATTTAGGTTTTTTTTTATGGCATTTGTTCTTTCACGTATGTTTTAGTTGACAGCTTACAACTTGCTAGCTCACGTTAAGAGCTTTAGCCATGCTTGCTTGTATTGGTGGATCCGGTTTCGATACCATCTTCTCAAGCCTCTGCAAATATGATTTCTTCAATTTGCTTTGGTGTCCATTTTTTATTGATTTTGAATCATTTTTCGTCGCTCTGAGTTTTGAGTTCTTGATGCGACTGATATGGCTGAGTGAAATCGCAATACCTTTCTTTTTAAAATGGGTTTGTATAATACAGTGGCTCCGTCGAATTTCTGAAAGTGCTTGTACTTGACCAATCAGCGTTTGGTCAAATGTCTTAAAAGGTATTATTGTGATTTTATCGAACAGCATTGAAATCGAAAGTCTAATAGCGGAGCTTTCGATCTGTATGCTACATATGTCAAAAGGTTTTATAACGTTGCTGGTAGATAACCACAAAAGTGATGCCTATACTTTTTTGTAACCCTCTACATTTTAAATAAGCGCTATGACACAATAAATACTTCAATTCATTGAAATCACTGAAAGCATTTAAATTTATAATTAATTTTGTTCAATACGAGGGGTGATCAAAATGTATCGTGACAGGTGCCCTACCCTTAAAACTAAAACGCGTAGAGTAGAGACGTTTGCAAATATTAACATTTAACCCTCCCATGCATGCGCAGAATATTACAAGATCTTAGCTCTTGTCACTTTTGTACGGTAAAGCTTGGAAACATGTATCTATACAGCCGTTGAATTTGTTATGACAGAGAAAGATTAGCTGAAAGCTGCACTCATGTCCTTGAATCATATATTTACACCCACAATGCATACTTTGTTACAATCGTTTTCAAAACTTTTACTCCTGTAGTACATTCAAGGAGATTGAGGGCATCTGAAAGACGGTCATTTTGGTCCGCAGACGTCTGATACCCAAATCTTCAGTCTCAATGGACTGAAATGAGCCATACTTAATGCTTACTCTTCAGATAACGCACGAATAGTGATTCGTTGATTTTCACGTACATCTTGGATGTTTTGGATGTTATCACATTCGATATGTCACGGACATGGTGGAAACGTGTCAGCAAACATCCTCATAAACTCTTGTGTGGCTCGTACAATATTCCCCACAAACTTTTTTCAACTTTGGATAAGTCTCACCACACGTACTGCCTATCACTCCAAGGTTCTGGCAAAATTTGGTGTAGATTCTCTGCTAACATTTCTCTACCAAAGTTTCAGAGTTTTACTGCGCAGAAATGTTGGAAGCTACTGTGACGTCGTGAGACCACGGGTAGCGTGAATCAACAGCTAGACTGGTATCAAATCTAATAATTTTATTTTAAAGTTACTCGAAATATCTTGGTTATTATAGATCACAAAATAAGCAATAATTTATGTACAGAATATTACAGACGTGAGTAAAATTACAGGATGGTGTTTGAGACAGCCTCTGCAGGTAGAAATAACAGTCACTCAGAGCAACGGCTCTACTTAAAATCTATTGAAAACTTCAATAAGTCCTCATGAGCATCCGCTCATCTCGAATAAAATTCTAACAGTTCAGAAAACAGTTAAACAGAAGTGTACAGCTTCTTAACGCTGCTTCTCTCAGCTACAAAACTGGCCGCATGGGACCCAGTTATTTCTAAAACCGATCCGATAATCCAGCACTCGAAATACCGATGTTATGATCGGAATACGGTCAATAAGTGATCGCCGATCGAAAATCAACTCCCTCCTTTTTTCTTTTGCCGCAGCTTAAATCCTCGTTTTCCCAGGATCAAGGTCCGCCCAACACCTGAGAGTTTCCGCCCAATTCGTAAGGGTTGGCTGACAATTCGGTGATGTCCACAAATGTGGTCTTACTTTCACCAGGCGATTGATTTATGTCCAATGACAGTCTTGGCTATTAGCGGTCTCATCTATGGATAGTCTCATCTCAGTTCAACTGAGAAGGGACATCCATCACTCCTTCTTAATTGGGAGTTTCCGAAAAGGCTTTGTGTGCCAAGTGTCACTAGATATTGAGTGAAAAGAAGCTCTTTGTGCGAATTCTCATTTGTGGAGTTTTCCGACCGTCCAGGTGGCTACTTTGGAGGGGCCGATTTTAGCAGCTGTTCTGGAATCTTCACACTACAAATTATAACTTTCGACGCATGCGTGGTAGGGCTCAAGCATCTCAAGCAGTAGGTACCAAACATCTTTACTGTGCGTGTTTCAGTTTTGAGGGTAGAACACCTGCTCCGATACTTTTCGATCACCTTTCGTACACTGAAAAGTGTAAAACAACGCAGTATTTTTCAGAATTACCTAACCTCACAAACTTCCTTCGTTGTAAATAGATATCGTCGCTTAACAAGCAACACCACCTATCTCAATTTTTTTGAAATTTCGAAGAAGAGGATTCAAATTAATTTTTCGCAACTAAAAACAAATACTTCTGAATTTTTTTGAGATCTACTATGAATATGAGAACACATGTTCCAACTAGACGTGAAAAAAATTTAGAAATATTCCTTATTGGTTGCGGAAAATTCATTTGAATCTTCCTCTTTAAAATTTCAAAAAAATTGAGATAGGTGGTGTTGCTTGTTAAGCGACGATATATTATTCCGGTTTGGCACTCTTAATATGGAAATGCTATTTTTCTATTGAATAATAATTCGAAAATCTAACGAACATGGCAGAGTTTAAATAGGGATAGAAAAAATATTGGACCTTGCCTAGCAAAATTTATCTGTAATTCAAAATAATGATTTGAAATCATAATCTCTATCTGAAACTGAAATATTGAAATTAATTTGAATTGTTTAATAAGGTTGATCCGTTTATCAAGGATTCAACAGTGGTTTTGTTATTTTATTTACCAATGTAAAATAGATAAATTTATTTACTGGGGCACAATAAACGAGCAAATGCAGTAAAATGATCATGCATTTTAAATTTAAAATATTACTTTTAATTTATCGTCCTTTTTTATTAAATTAAGTTACTATAACTGTTTTATATAGCCTTTGATAAGAAAAAGGAATTTCTATGCGTATAAAAGCAATTTTATGTTGTTGATTCAAAGTTGCAATGTATTTTATATTAAAAATGCTTTGAAACTTCATATGCCCTAAAGTTAACATCCATATTCCAATACTTACTAATAAATAATGATATGTAATATGGATTTTCCTCTTTAATTCGGTAATTAATATTAAATAGCATAAATAATACAGTCCAATAAATTTATTTACAATCTGAAAATTTATTTCAAAGAATAGTTCAATTCTGTTATAGTTTATGGATTCCAAAAAGATTAGATATAAACTTATAACACAATGAGTAATAAAAGCAGTTTATTGCCATTAATGAATTTGCAAATATAACTTCATTAAGAAACTGAAGATTCTTAAAATAATTATATTCATTTGTATGATCGGCAAATACCATTCTGTTCAATACATAAATTTACAGCTCTATTTTATAGATAATGTGTTGTTTCTCATATAATGTTATTTACTTTAGACGCACTGTCACTTTGAAATTCAAGGAAAAAGTTTTCAGTTAGACAAGCCTTCAGAAACTGTGAAACCAAAGAAACACATGGGGAATGTTTTTGTAATAATAAATTTCTGAATGAATCAGAATCATAATAGAAACAATGATGTCAGATGTTGCATTTGAAGGGAGTTTATATCTATATATGGCAAAAAAGTCATAAATTTAAGCAAAACAGGAAAAAGATGAAACGGAGGTTTCGTTTCGGAGGAGGAGGAAAAAAGTTCTGTTTGCTTGCAGGAAGAAAATTACTATTTCATTTTTTCCCCGCCCTCTAAAAACTTGCATCTGAATTTTACCTACCTCTAAGTATTTGAAGAGGGTTCATTTAATTTTACTCAAAATTATGCTTGCGTTGTAAATTTTTTTACCTAAAGCTTCGGCCGCAAAATATACTGGCGCGAAAAATAAAAGGAACATGTACAAAAACCCATGTAACTTGGATGGTTGCAGCTAAGAAAATGGAACATGCATAAGATCATTTCGTCATGCCTGACATATATACAAAATTCAAAAACAGCTATTTACAGCTATTTCTTCAAAAAATAAAGCTAAAACGAACATAGGAAATCTGATATGAGATGGAGGTTAGAAAAAGTTGATGTTACAACCTTTTAGAAAAAGAAAGAAAAAAATAATGAGGTTTGTTGACACTCCTGACAGAACTATAAACTTCAAAACGATTTTCCATGCTAGGCATTAGATTGTTCAAGGGTGATCACCCAAATAAAGTATATGCACGATGAATAGCAACTTGAAGCTCCTATAAGATGTTAGGTGGGAGATGTAGTGATGCACGTCTGTGTTTTACAAATGTTCTTTCGGTAAATTCAGATTTAAATTCGTCCGCTGGATTCCTTCGTCTTTAAGATAGTTTCTTACTAAGGAAGCACGATGAGGTGCCGCATTATAGTCCATTAGGTAGAAGTTATTGCTGATTGCACCCCTAAAATGGCAATCAAGAATCTCATCTTTATAAATTTCATTAGCCCTAATTGCATTGTTCAATGCGGTCGTTCAAAATGATGGCCTCTTATACCATCATCCTACCACCTTTGAATCCTTGCTTTTCATGGGAATTTCAAGTTTACTGCTTCTGTTTCACTCTCTCTGGATTGTAAAGTGTCTGGAATTACCTCCCAAACAAAGCCTGGATTCATCAAGAAAAAGCACTCGGCTCCAGTCAAAGATACTTCAGTCATGATGATTTCTGTACCACGGATTTCAGAATCTGAGACGGGGAAGATAAATCATGGATTTCCTTACGAACAGCCATCTTTTATACACCCGGTTAGTCGAAATCCTGTAGCTGCAGGAATCTCTATTGCAATATGGTCTGGCGAAAGTGGTCTTTTTTTTTGAAATCATTGCCGAATAGTGATTCTTGGAGTCTTCAGCACGTTTACGTCTTTTCCCTGGATGCCTGCATACCACAATACTTACTCAAGTTCCGAATTCTTCACATGGCCCTTTTGGCTACTTTTAGACCTTTACAGACCTATATCAGTGAACCGTTCTGCTTCCGTTCTCTTAATCGTAGCCTTTTCTCACAATCCAGTAAGTTTGTCTCAACAATATGTTCCACCTTCCGCGCAATAGACGAATTTGTCCAACTACTCGTACAACCCTTCAAATTACAATTTAAAGCACCTACTTTCTCTTCTTTCCAAGAGTGCTGAAACAACGGACCCGAGATACAGGGTGTCCGTAAATTATCTTTACAACTTTAGACTTTAAAAACTTCAAAACTATACTAGATAATAACAAACGGTTTTAAACATATGGAAAGATAACTCATAAAGTTCTTTTGTTTTGCAGGTGGCGCAGATTTGACGAAAAATGTGGACGCCACAGGAGAAAGCTAAGTGTCTATCCTGGTTCGTAGAGACAAAGTCCGATACCCAAGTGCAACAAAATTTTCGGCCATAGTATGGAAGAGGACCACCCGAACAACTATTCGGGCTTGTTATACGTTATTTATGGAAAGAGAAAATGTTTTCCATAAACAAGGTGGGGCTTGCCCATCTGTTTCAGACGCCAACGTTCCACTTGGGTATCGGACTTTGTCTCTATGAACCAGGATACATACCGGGCTTTCTCCTGTGGCGTCCACATTTTTCGTCACATCTGCGTCAATTAGAAAACAAAAAATAGCTTTATGAATTATCTTGTCATATGTTGAAAACCGTTTCTTATTATCTAGAATAGAGCTGAAGTTATTAAAGTCTAAATTTGTAAAGATAATTTATGGACACTCTGTATATTCGTGCTTAATGACATCAGGCACGGGGACACGGGGCGGCGTTCTGTATATTCATGCTGTCCCATGTCCGGCCAACCGGTTCGGTTGCTGTAATGGTATCAGGCACGGGGGCATGGGGCGGCGTTCTGTGTATATGTGCTGCGAAACTTTCATCGGACATCACTTAATAAAATTAGCATAAAGTACATTTTTTATGATTCTGCTTTAATTTTTCTGCGAGTGTATCTTGCAAGCATTATAAATTAAAATAATCTGTTAATAAATTTAGTAGTTATTACTAAAATTTTCCGATCAAAGATTTAGTTATTTGGTACTTCGTCTCATTCGAAATATTCTGTCTGATATATTCATGATAATGATAAAAACTATTAAAGTGAAGTATGAAAGCATATTTTTTTTCTAATCAGTCCTAGTGTAAATTGTATAATTTATCTATGCTTATACATTCTTCATGAAAATCTGTGAGGGATTAGACTTTCATTTTTTGCACCTTAAGGCGCAGAAATGTTTAAATGAAAGATATTCTTAAAGAATAAAAAGTGATATTTAAAAATGAACTTGTAATTGCATTATTTTCAAATGGAAGCTTTCATAAAGAAAATTTATTTGTTACCACACGTATTGAAAGCTTCAAAATTATATAGATATGCCTTTACATTATTATTCAAAGCTTCACTATTATATAGACTATTGATTTTAAAATCCTTTTCACAGAAGACCGCCCTAACAAACTACAAATAAATGTTTTCTCTTTATTGAGAAACCGAAAAAAAATAAATTCAATGAATTTGAAAACACAATAAATGAGTAATATATATATACAGCAATATTGTTTCAACTCTTGGTGAAACGTATTTTCAGAAATAGAAAGACATACTTCAAGACATTAGATGTTGACATTGTGCCAAAAGTTTTATCAAAAAATAGTCAGAAAATGAAGTTTACATTTTCCCTTCGAGAATCTAATTTGACCTTCGTCGCCAAAACGCAATGCAAAAGGTCCCATAAAAGTGTCTTTATCTCTTAAAAAACTTAAATATTTCTGGGTTTCTGAGAATATTTAAGTGCTTTTTGAAACGATCTTATACGACTGCCAACTCTGCGCAAAAGTACTTCACAAACATTCCAAAAGTTCCAAAGGCATCATCATATTCTGCAGAAGTTTTAAAATGAAATGATAATCATTGCCAAATTCGATAATGTTTCTTTCACAAAATTGCTTTCAGCGTTCAATTTTAGGAACATCTGAATTTTTTTTTGTTATACTTCATTCCTTTTTCGATTATATGTTACATGATATTTATAATTTCTTCAACATTAAGACGTTTTGGTAACAAACGCGTGCTTCTTTAATCAACTTTAATCTTTTAGTCAGCTTTTTGACACTTTTAAAGGGACATACGACTCTTTAACTTAGAAAAAATGGTCGACATTCGATGCATTATATCTCTGAAGCAATGCAACTCTCAAATTCACTTTTTTTTCTTGAAAAATATCTGTTCTTTCTCTTATAGTACACACATTTTCAAACCTTCATTTTGGTAGGTATTTATTTAAGAGAATAATAAATATGGGTATAATTTTTTGAGAAAAATGAGATAGTCACCTTGAGCTGATGACTATGGATAAAATATTTATCTAAACACAATATTTGAGTTTCTAAGTAATCCAAACAGTCTGTTTAAAAAACTGAAGCACAATTTATTAACATTTAAATTTAATTTCTGTTTTATGTAATATTTTAAAATAAAAATGTTAAAAATAGTTAAATGTCAACTTTTCTAACCCTCCAAAAAACTTCTTTTGAGAAATATGTACAAAAATATGGTTCAATTTGTATTACATAGCAAAATAAATATATGGTAAAACTTTTGTGTAAAAATATTATATAGTTCTTGAGATAACATGCGCGCAATATAAAAACAAATCACATTTTGAGATATAGCGCTTTAAAGATATAGTTATATTCAATGTTCATGTGGAAGAACTGACACAGTTTCCTTCATAACTTTCTTAATTATGGGAGATTCTTAACGCGGATTGTTTTAAATTGTTCAGAAAAGACAGGGGAATAATATATAAATTTCTTTCATAAAATCGAAATGAAATTTTTTTTGAGGTTTATCAGTCGTATGCCCCCTAACATTACTTTTTGCCATCACATAGCATTATGTTATTTCTTTTTTTCGTTTCATATTTAATTAACTAACGCCAATCATTGTTCAACCCCTTTGGACCTGGTATCTGAAATACCGAAAATGTATAAGTGATAAAATCACTTGTTATTTTTAGTTAATTCTCAATCTTCGCACTTTAATACTATTTGCAAAAATTTCTTGTTTAGGGCATGCCATCATTTATTTATTCAGTCTTTCCAAAACATGGATGTTCTTAGTAAATAGAAGTTCTGATTTTTTTGAGTTATCCGACTGAGTCCGTTATTCTGGACATATCATAACATTATTTTAAAGCATTTCTCACTTACATACTAGAAATTTATATGAAAAATACTCTACAATAGTACACAGCTTGCAAAAGAAAAAAAAATTGCATAACTATCTCTGAATTCTAATTGAAGGGTTTGAAATGGTTGTACCAGAGTATGCATTCGAGAAAGGATGAAATGGGGGCTATGGGATCAGAATGGGAAAATATAGCTTATTTCCTTTACAACTAAATCCTAAATGGGCCAGATTTTTATTTCAAGTGAAAAAGACCTTTTATGAACTTTGATTAGAAATAAAACGGACCTAAGCTGAAATGGACATAATGGAATGAAACTGAAATTCTATGTTGTTGTTTATGTTGACTCTTTGGATTCGGAGAGCTGAAGTACATAGGAGAACGGCAGGCAGTATGGGTGTTTCTAGGGCTTGCCGGTAGATAGCAGCCCATTATTATGCCTATACAATACATCAGTCTGCCAAGTGCAGGTAGTGGACGACATAACTGCTTTACGTCGTTCTGCAGTAAATTTTCTTGTTTTTGAATCTTTAAGTGGTTGCTTCGGATAATTTTTGACGACTCCTTGCACTTCTAAAAGTACGAATAAAATTATGAAACTAGTGTTACTATTTAGCTTACCTTATTTAGATTATGCCGTGAAAGTTTCATCTTGCTTCCTTTAACACCTTTAGCCTTCACTAGGCTTTTCTTTTCAATGTCGGTCGGGTAGTATGGGCCATGCCAAAATAGTGTAGTATGGGCGATGTGAATAAAACATACTTTTTAACTTTGCAGAAGAATAAAGGCGAGGGTCCAGGACAGTGGTCTGTGGATACTATGAAGCTTGCAACTGCAAGGGGGACCGCGGTGGCCTGGTGGTAAGGCCCTGGCCCTGAGGTTGGAGGATTCCAGGTTCGAAACCCGATTCCATTATATGGGGCCCGTTGCACGCTAAATCACACGTAGTGGCCAAACGCCATTCAGATGGTGTGGTACGGAAGCTTGGAGAGAGGACTGCGATCTCAGGTGTCGTTCTCATCATCTGACAGCGATTCAAAATTACGAGATCCGTCCCAAAATAGCCTAAGTGAAGCTTCGAAACGGGACATTAATATAATTAAACTAAACTAATTGCAATTGCAAGTGCTTTTGGAAAATAAAATGTCTGAATCGGCCGCATTTGACCATTACGGTGTACTTAGAATAACATTACAAAGATGAAAAGTCAATTAAATAACTAATATGATAATGGCGGAAATGTAAGCAAATTTACTTCGATTATTGTAATTTGGCTACAGAATCAAAATAAATCCATTTCTAACCAAAAAATTATTTCTTTTTTATTTTAAAGCTTGTGTTGTTTTGTGTGGCCCATACGACAATACACATTTAAATTTTTTGAAAGCGTCGCCTTAAAAATTAGTTGTGACATGTAATTTTCATAGCTTAGATAAATTTATTTAATATAATCAACATGATGATAACTGTTCAAAGAAAGGTTTTGATCCGTTATAGCTTATTCCAAAAAATAATATAAATTTTATATTAAATCTTCCTTAAGGGCCCATAATTCCAACCATGCCCCTAAGCTTTATTTCACAGGGTTATGTGTCTAGAAACACCTCACTTATCGGTACATCTATCACTATTTCTTTAAATTTTATTAATTTTCAATGAAAAATTACCGTTAAAAGAGTGTTATCAATAATGTTGATGCTAGATGACAAGTCGATCGGTATCATGTTGGACAGTCTCCGTTTTTGAATCATTTCCTTGATTCGCCTTCTATAACTTAATTTTTTGAATATCCTGAACGGAAAGTTTAGAAAATATGGTTGCTTACGTCTTTACAAAGGTGAAAAACATTTGGCAACACTTTGAGCCATAAGTTTTGTTTGCAATGAAATGAGGTAGGACTTGTCAAAAAATCATTTCTAGGTTTTCAAATAATTATATTTAAAAAAGGTAGATATAAAATGGGAGTAATTCATTTCCTGACATTTTATTCCGAAATATATTTTTTCTTTAAAAACATAACGTTGGTATTCCACGAATACAATTTTAAACTAAATGATGCTCATCAGAAGTATTATATGGTAACTTTTCGGTCTTTCACCATTATTGTCTCCAAAGGTTGTTAGTTTTCATTTGAAAGCTCTCTTCCAGATTAAAACTCGGCTAAAAACAGATTCTTCAAATGTCCTACATAATTAAAAGGCGCCTTTAAAAGATTGAAAAATATTTAGCCAAAACTTCTGACCATATACGTTGTTGTAATGAAATGAGGCTCGACATTTTAAAAAATTCATTTCCAGATTCTCAAAAAACTCTATTTACAAATCAGGATGTAACATGGAAGTCATTTACTTCTGCTCGTTTTATTCGGAAAAATAATCCTTTTCTAAAAAACGCAAAGTTAGTATTCTACGAATGCAATTTCAAACTAAATGATGCTCATCAAACGTACTATACGATAACTTTACGGTCTTCCAGCATCATTGTCTCCAAAAGTTGTGTAAGTTTTCATTGCAAAGCTCACTTCCGGATTAACAGTCTGCCAGACACTGATTCCGCGAATCTCCTATGTAATTAACAGGCACCAAAGAATTGTAGTGATGTCTTCCAACAAAGCTTAAAACTTAATTAAATAAGTTACTTCTCTCTTAAACAATTTGCATATGTATTCGCTTTAGTGAGATGTACTTTTCCACACTGAATTACATCCAAATTTACTTCAAAGCAGGCTAAATGTTCTAGACCTGAAAGTAATTTTTAATAATATATTTGGCGGATTTAAAATGTGAATGTGTGATTTGTATTTGAAGTAAATATGCCAAAATGAGTTACAAAATCAAAGTTTCCTTATCATAATACATTTTGAATTTCTTTTGAAACGATTTTTTCCTCAAGTTTATTCTTAAGATTTATTTCAATTTTGTAGCTTGTAATCTTACAACAATTTTATAACAATTTTTATGATAAAGAATGATAATTTAATAATAAGAAAAAAAATTAATAAATAATAAGAAAATAATTAAAAACTTATTCCTCCAAACATAACGGAATAAGTTTTTAATTATTCACTATCTTGCACACTGTTGCCGCATTTCTATTATCACTAGATGATTACAATTTAGATGATTTTCTTCACCTTAGAAACAAAAACGTTTTAATCAGATGTACTATGATTTTTCTCTACCGACAGATGTTAATATTCATTTTGAATTCAATTGAATTTTAATGCTTTGATAGTTAAATCGTTGATTGCAGAAACGTCATGAATCAGTTTTTTTCCAAACTTGCGTTCATGATGTTCTGACATTCTAAATGGGTATTTGCTTAGTGAGTGAAGAAATGTCAAGAGTCAAGAAAAATCATTTTATAGGTATACGAAATCAATCAGGTAAAAGAAAGTGTTAATTATTGATTTAAAAAATTTATCAGTTTCTTTAAAGCTCTCAGCATTCTGATATTATATACTAGTGTGATTTCTGCAATTGAATATTCAGTTATACTTGTTTAAGGAGAGATTATTTTCAATTTGTTCTCTTCATTGAATACATTTGCAATGCAATAAAATCAAGATAAATGCAATAAAAGAAAAAAATTATTTAAAAAAACTTTTACGAATGTGTGGTATTCTAATATTTGAAATTTTTGTCAGAAGATAATGAATATCTAAAGTTGGCAAAAGTTATTGACATGGAACTATAACCCAGCTCATTTTTTGAAAATGTCTGAGAAAAACATCACCTGTCTTTTATTTTTTAAAATAGAACAAAACGCGCAATGCATTTTTTTATTTTGTTTGAAGAATTTAAGCGATTTGCGGGATGGTGTAGAAAAATGAAAATTCTACGGGGAATTGTTTTTTGGAGTCTCTAAAGAAAATTGCGCCAGTACTTTTGTTTCTTCTGTATGGCAACTGAGTATTAAGACCAGACGCAATAAATTCAGTATTCTACTAAACTTCTGTAAATTTCTTTTTCTTCTTCTAATCAATTAAATTGCTTTTTTTCTTGCATTGCTGACGCAGGGAATGCTTTTAAACTCTTTCTAATGATTAAAGTTTTACAAATAGAGGAGTTTTTCTTTTATGAAAATCCCAAAATTATGTACCTATCCATTTTTCAAAGTTATTAGTAGTACAAATCACATTCCTTTCTCTCAATTACAATTTTTTTTTATCTATTAATAGTCTATTCAAACAGAATTGCAATTTTAATCATAACACGTTCATGAAATTTTCAGGAAAACTCTTCAATTACAAAATTAAGTAGACTTCTTATAGGATACTGAAGATTGCAATGACTCTCACGACACGACTTCGGAAAATTTTTTATACAATTTCTCCAATCATGGTCCCTAGAACTTAAAGCCTTTCTTATGTTTGGAGTCAGGGGATGTCGTAATGTAAAGGAAAAGAACTTAAAGCCTCCCTTCATTTAGAGGTCTATATGCATATGTATATAAACATACATACAGCTGTGCCCATGTCGTCTTGTGAATAAGATAGCTAGTGTAATTTTGATTCGATTTGGACCTCCGGTAACTGATATGTTATAGGGTGGGTGAAAATTTTGGCCGAGTTCCTAGATCGGCCATCCAGCTATAAGAGGGGGAAATGGGGGTGAAAAACTCATTTCCCCATAACTACATTACGACTGAGATAGAAAGATAATTTAATTCATTTTCTTTAAAATAAAAAGATATTTTAAATAAAACGAATGATCGTCGCATTATAAGGATCAACTTTTGCATTAAAAGATTTTCGGTAGCTGCAAGGAAAGGGATTTTTTACTGCCTATTTCGATTGTTTTTTAATTTAAGCTTGCGGCAACTTGTCTGGAGAACTTTCGTCAGCTGCAATCTCTCCTATCATCTGTCATCCTTATAGCTCCTACATTTAGGGGAGGAAATGTTGGAGGAAAGAATCTTTTCCTTATATCTACGGGAAAAATGAATCTGCTTTTACCTTCCGTCTTGTGGAAAGGTTTTTGTTTATAAAGCATTTACATGTTTTCTGAATATTATTTTGAATTAAATTGAAAGCAAAGATTTGAAATTGCCAGATTAAGAATCAGCAAACTATGTTCTCTGCAGGGTACCATTTAGAAAATTGGTACAGCGAATACGCTCTTTAGTAATTTTTTCTCTCCGGTCGCGCTGTAGAATCTGAAATCACACTGAATTTTGTTCTGAATTAGCATAGTTGTAAATCATTTTCTCTTGGAAGGTTCCTATTCCTGATATTATGAAGTCTTTGTGGGACAAAAATGTCTTCCTTTGTCCATTTTACCTGTATTTGCATTTACTGAATGTTTGTGAATGGTTATCATGTCTGACCAAAAGTGTCGCGTCATGCTAATGGCTCAACGACAAGAAACAAACAATTTTAAATGTAATCATGAGGCTAAAAGTGATTGAATATGATGCCGAAATGATGCTGAATTTATTCTGAATTAACAGAGTTGTAAATTAATTTCCCTTGGAAGATTCGTATTCCTCATCTTATGCAATCTTTATGGTGTTCTAAACCAAATGTGGCATGAAAATTATCTCCCTTTGTCCGTACCGCCTGTATTCGTATGTTCGCGAATGGTATCATGTCTTGTCAAAAGTGCCACGTCATGAGAATGGCTCAACGATTGAAAATAAGCCACTTTTGTAAATAATAACGTTTCTAAAAGTTCGCTTTAAATAAAAGCAAAAGAAATAAACAGGAGCGTTTCTCGTCACGATGTGAGACAAAATATGATTTTACTTTTAAAGTGAGCATTTTTCCAAAAGAAGAGCAGAAAAAAAATAACTGAAGCGCCTTTAGCAGTCGAGACCAAATAAAGTGTTTCGGGATTTAAACAAATTTAACGGAAAGTAAACAAAAAAGTGTATTAAAAGCGCAGAAGTAAAAGAAATAATAAAGAAGTTCTCTTTTTTTTCATCGCAGCATATGGAGTATTGATCAGTGGAATGGAAAAACATCGCATTGATATTTGCTTCGTGTTCAGATGCGTACAATACTTTCCACTGGAGTTCCAACTTTTCGCTTGTGTCTCTGAGGAATACTAATATGGTCTTATTGGAGTTGAGATGCTGCAAAAAAGTGAAGAACATCTTATATTCCAACATGACCTTTTGAAAGAAATTTTTTTTGTTGATGTTGATTATTTAATCCAAAGAAGTCGCATAAGCTTCAAAGAAAACATGCAGGGAAAGCACTGCACGTAGAGTCAATAGGAAAGAAATACAAATCCGACTGAATCTAAGCGCATGATGATAAGCATGAGTAATGTGTTGATTTTTACTCCTAATATGGTATTTAGTTCTTTGCTGTCTATTTTATAACTAGTATGGAAATTATATTTTCACGATTTGTTTGTTTCCAAGCTTCTAACAATTTTCATTAGGAGATTTTAAGAAGAAAATAAAATCAAGTAAAGAAACTTAATGTACCATCCAGGCAGATAACAACTAGATCATTTTTCTGCAACGACTGTGGACTAGGATGGGCCGAAAAACACTTTTTTTCGAAATCGCTATTCTAATAGTGCGGAAAGGGTTCTCTCTGGGTTCAATAAACATGGTGTAAAATATTTTTTTGATTGGATAATATCTTCTGCCCCCGCATCACACTTGGATTTTGGAAATTTGGGTAAAAATTGCAATTTTTACTCGGTGTAGGAAATATAATTATTTTTCAATATTTCTATTCTAATAGTGCGGAAGAGGTACCCACTGGGTTCAATAAGAAAGGTGTAAAATAATTTTTCGATAGAATAATATCTTCTGTTCCCGCATCGCAATTGAAATTTTGCAATTTTTGAAAAAAAGTGCATTTTTTATGTGTTATAGAAATTAATCAAACATAAAAAATAGACGGGTAAAACACTGTTCATTGTTGTATTGTATTGTACAATTGATTATGTTACCTGAAAACTATTAAATAATTGCTGAGTCATAATATATTAATATAATATTTATTAAGGATATTGTAATCATAGAATGTTATGACATGCCAATACCAAAAGTTTACTTGCACTTAATCAGCAGGAAGAGGCTTGAAATCAGCCTTATTGTCGAATTCAGGCATCGGGAAAAGAATGTGGATCCAATGAACCCGTCTTTATTTTGAAATTCATATACCTTAATGGATGCTTCTGTCACTAACTTGGCACACCGTTCAACTGCCTGTGTGTCATACGGGAAGTGAACGAAGTCCCATTCTGGATTTTTCTTATCACGCACAATGGATCTAAATAAGGCAGTGTATATATTACGGAGGATTGGTGGAGAAGTAATGGTAATTGAAGACTAGTCAATCATTTCCGTATAGTCAGCTGCTTCAAAATTAAGTTATGGTGGAGAAAGACATGTACTGACTTTACATTGGAAGATGATTCTCTAGACTTAATTATATGTCGCACAGCAAGTTCTCTGATGTACACTCTTTCATAATTCAACATACATAGCAAAATATTCTCAGGATGAGCAAAGAACGAATTTCTAAAAATTACTCCATCAACAACATCCTTGAGGTCTTGAGATAAATGCCTGGATCTAGAAACAGTATTCCACACATGCTTAGCTCAATATTTAAGAGAGTGTTTAGACTTTATATTAAACCAGTTTGGAGTGTAAACTTTCATAACAAACTCAGCGATTTGTTTCAACTTAAAAGAAGAAGCTGGAGAACAAACATATAATCTTAGAACTCTGTTGGCTGTTATCATCCAGCGTGAATGTGATAATGTACTAAGACTGCGTCTAGCCAGCTCATCAGAACAATTTCCCAATTGCAACGCTTGAGATATTTCTAATAAGTACATTTGATCCTTGCTTAAGTCACGTCTGTCAGTTGTTGGTAATTCGCCGTCATTAATTTCGAATGTTGTAACTGGCAAAGTTTCACATGTAAGAAGCGCCTTCCCAAAATTACCAGAATATGATTTTGGACCATTTGTTGGCACATCCAACGTTTCAAACCGATGCCTCAGAGTAAGTGTTCATTAAAATGCAGGAGACATATTACCCACTGCAGAGGTTTACCAAGTTTCAATTCCAAACACCGAATTACACCGGATTTCCATCCGATAATAACAGATGTGCCGTCACAGCCAATTGCCAAAAGCTGAGAAAGATCTCTTGTGATCCCTTTAAAATATCCGATAATAGTCGCGGAAATCTGTTTTGCGGTGCCAAATGATGGACTCAAATGAGTAATGTAACCTGAAGCCAGTTCTTCAATAAGACATAAATGTTCCTCTTTTGCTTTTATCGTGTATCTTTTAGTATCTACTCTCTCCTCTATCAATGCAAAATCTTTACAACCATCGAAATACAGCCCCTTTAACGGTAATGCCTTAGCTTCACTTAAAGCCTAGAATCTAATTTTAGCCTTTTCCCTTCTCAGCTTTTTTTTGTCAACCACCAAATCTGAGTTGTTGCTAGTGGTGAGACCGACATAGAAGAACACTTGAAGCAACTGCAGAGCCCAGCCCGGTCCGAGACGCCAAACCTGTCGCCAACCACAGCAGTTGAAGGGAGGCCAAGTCGCATTTGTGATGATTTAGCTAAAACGGAATTAATTGTTTGTACTTAGGATCAGTAAGAGAGATTAAACGGTTCGATGTCGATGGTTTGTAAGTGTTCAGATTTAAAATTACTTCAGATATATCTGAAGAACAATCCGTTTCTTCATCTTCATAATCTACATACTCTGCGTTAGGCGTTGATTGTGTATGATTTAAATATAAATTGTGAGTCTTTCTATCAGCATTATCAGTAATATTCCGAAGTCGCTTCCTGTATAAAAAGACAAAAAAAGTGTACTTTTTTACAAAAATTGCAAAATTTCAATGGCGATACGGGAACAGAAGATATTATTCTATCGAAAAAATATTTTACACCTTCCTTATTGAACCCAGTGGGCACCTCTTCCGCACTATTAGAATAGCAATATTGAAAAATAATTATATTTCCTACACCGAGTAAAAATTGCAATTTTTACCCAAATTTCCAAACTCCAAGTGCGATGCGGGGGCAGAAGATATTATCCAATCAAAAAAATATTTTACGCCGTGTTTATTGAACCTAGAGAGAACTCTTTCGGCACTATTAGAATAGCGATTTCGAAAAAAAGTGTTTTTCGGCCCACCCTACTGTGTACATCTTTTTAAAAGATTTTATCATAAGCATAAATAAGATTTTTCAAACAGTTCTTGCGTTTTAAGTAGCGCATTTGATTGCCCTTCTTAATTTTCATTCAATACCTTAATTCCTTTGATAATAGTTCTGTAAAATTAGTATAGCTAATTTTTCACTCCTCTTCCTCAACTTTAAATAGCTAATTAATAGTTCTGAGTCTATGATTAATCATTACTCTTTTCAGTTGTCCAACAACATGAAACTCCATGGACAGTGGCGGCAAAATCCATCCATCTGATAGTTTGGTAGGAATTTCAGGAACGGGTATTGAAACTGATACCTGTTTTTTCTTAATTTTTTTTCAATAACTTAATAACGGAATTATATGTATGGTTGCTTACTTTGTTTCCATAGAATTCTACTTCTTGATGGGTAAATTAGTAGAGAGATATTATTTCTACCTATAACAATATTATTTTAATAACATGAGGAAGATATTTTACGTTTTTTGTATCTCTCCTTAACTTTGAATTACAAGCAAAACTAGCAATAATTAAATAAAATCAGTCCTTTGAAAAAATTTTCTTTAGACTATTTCAACAAAGTTTTAAAATTTACGCCTTTCGAGTTGTACAAAATAAAAAAAATATTGAAATAGCTTAGATCCAATATCGAATTTTATATAAGTTGAAGCATTTTTTCCATTTTTCAGCACATCAATGATTGTCTACACAATTCTGCATCGAACTCTATATTCGGTCAAATATGCAGGAGAATGACAATGAAAAGAATATTTTGTCTTTATTAATTACTATTTATTATTTTATTTAGAGTTGAAGCCGAGTAAATCAATGATTTTGAATCTTTTTCCTTGAGTTGGCAGATGTTACTTTAAAGTTAAACATCTTACCAGGAAATATACGCAAAGGTTCTCTTCTTTTTAGATGCTTTTTTAAAAATTCTTATCTAAATACATTGCAAATTTTTGTCGTAATTTACTTTAATTTTAACAGTTATGCTTATTTTGCCCTCAGATATGCCGGTTAAATTGCATTTACAGCGTTCTTGGATAGCATGATAGAAAAAATTATCTTTGAAAGAAACGAAAACGCCTTTCTATTCATTGTTTATTTACAAACGTCGTTTTGTTATTAAAGAGAGGTTTGTAATATCAGATTGTAATATGATTTTCGAAAAAGCACTTACTAAAAATATTAAACTGATTTACACAAAGTGAAAAATTAATGAAAATATTATACTGTTTTAAGCAAAACTGTTGCTTATATGTTGCATTAAAAACATTCAAAAAAGTTTGTGAACGGCCCTTGCAAATACTGTCACGAAAAGCACTTCCACTTCTACGGAAAGAACTCAACCCTACAAGAACTCTAGTGAAATCAGAACTTTCTTCCCTTCTTAAGCTGAAAGGCTGGAGTGTTGCACGTATAGTGCTATCGTTAAACCTATTCTTAAAAACTCCTGTATCTTAACTATGTAAATATTTTATCTAATTAAATTCTTTAGCGTTCATTACAGATGAACTTTCTTCATTGAATTCATGATTGGTTTACATTTTCGACATTGCGAGTTTATTCCTTTTTAGAATGACTTTTCTTCAGCGTCGAACTTACGACTCGGCAACTGTGAATATATATATGATTTGTTCAATATCTTGTTTTATATACTTCTGATGACGCAGATTGTCTAGACATATATCGCATTCTAAAGGGAAGTATATACGCTGAATATACCGACTTCCCCTCAATGAGATGAAATGTATCATCCAAATATCCCTAATAAAGTAAATTGAATTTATATAATTTAGAATATTATATTCTGTATAATAAATCATATAATTAATTATTAGAGATGCATTTAATTAACATTACATTACACTGATAAACAAATTTACAAAACTGTAATGTATCTAAAATTATTATACACTTTAAAAAGTAAAACACTTATAATCAAAATCGGAGAATAGATTTTTCACAGAAAAATGATAAAAATTAAATTAAGCGATGAATTTATTACCAAATAAAAAAATAATTCTAATAAATTTCCAACGTTCTTTCCCTACCCATCATAAAATTATTCTGGTTACCTCCTCCCACCCCTTTTATTCAGCTTTGAAACTTTCCCCCGCTCAAACTCTTAGAATCCCATCGGACATCCAAGGCAAGGAATATTACTTGTGCATGAAAATCCGAAGGTCGATCGCATAAAAGACCTCATTTGTTTTGGAATAAACTCCAGTGAGTTTTCATGTCGGTCCCATCTGCGGGTTCCTGCGGGGAAACGAAATCCAATTTTGTCTCTCCCTCCACTGATACACGCGCCTTAAATTTGAAGCTTTTGTGACCGACGCAGGCGCCTGCTTTCGATACCAATGATGAAGGTAGGGGGTAAACACATGGCAGTTGAGATTTGTTGCTTCTTTGGGTAGAAACTTCTAGTCAAACCGAAAAGGGGAAGTTTACGGGGATGTCGGAGTAATTTTTGCTCTTCTGGCAGACATTGGAGGGATGAGAAATCGCGAGGGTGTTTATTTTGAAGGAAAAGAACAGCGGAAAAGGATTTTGCTCTTTTCCGTTTGAGAGTTATTTGATAGGACAGGGATGAAATTCGTAATTTTGCAAAGATATTGCTTTGATTTTTTCAGGAGAGAGGGGTTTGATCCATATATCCGACTTCTTGCCAATTTGCAAGTGAACTTTTGTTTGATTTGAAATAAGGAATTTCGTTTGAAAATCCATTTCCAAAAAGATTTCTGTGACGCGTATATCGGTTTGTATATTTTTTTTCCTTCGCTATGAATAAAAGTGAAACTATTTCTTAAAAACCTTTCTATATAAGGGTGCAATTTACCATTCTTAAAGAGAAAGTTCTAAAGATTAAATACTTTAAATAATACGTTTTCTACACAATCTAAAATGCTGTTAAATGGCAGAATGACCTCAAATTTGAATGTTCATCATCATTTAAACGATAATAATGAAATTACGATTAAATTGCTAGCTAAAATTTTTAAAAAATGCAGCTTAATTGATAGCTCGATATTTATTTTTGAAGCAAGTTGTAAGTTTTTGGACATATATTTCTTTTCTTTCTTATTTAAAGTTTATTTTGAAATTGTCTGCTTCAAACCAGATTTTAGTCATAAGTAATGTATTATTTCTAATTCTCACAAAGTATTTACAATATCGTGTTGCTTTTTATTCGTTTTTAAAAGTTTTATCATCAAAATACAAATAATCAGTGTTAAAAAAATCCATCCGAATAAAGTTCTGTGACTTAAAAGTAATTCTTCCATTTTATTATATAATGTTTTATCCAAAGGTTTTTGAGTATTACTTGCACCAGTATCCAACATTTTTATTCTATTTTAAATAAGTGTTTATTTCGATGTTCGATGTCACCTAACGCCTCTGTTCATAAATTAATCTCACAAGATTTTATATCTTTGAAGTAGTAATTTAATTTAAAAATCTAAATACACTAAATTTTATTCAATTATGAAAATTTCATCCACATTTATACCGAAAAACCAAAATAATAATAATTATTATTATAGTAAATTGCTGATGTTGATATGAATTAGAGGTTTACATTAGAATGCAACCACTTCGCATGAAGGTTTAAAGAGCGAATTACCTTATTTTCAATAACTCTACTACTAATGGCATAATTTTGGAACTGTTAGAATGTTATTAATTGCGTTATTCTGTCTTCGTAAATGAATCATAATCAAAGTATCATAAAAAATCATAATTAAATTTAGGAAATGACATGAAGAATGTTCTAGTTACTACTCATAAAGCGATACAAAAAAAATAATATTTAATGAAAAGGCTAGAATTATGGATAGTAGAAAAAGTTGATAGAAATTTAAACAATGATTAATATAATCTTTTGAAGTATTACAGAGTGATTCAATCGATTCAAAATCAGGATATTAAAGGCAACAAAAGCTGCACAATAGCTGGTTATTATAGATTAAATGAGAAATATTACCTAGACAAAAGAAAAAAATCTCTGACTTTATACAAAATGAAATGGGTTTGTGAAATATGATGAGTGATCGACTATCCGGGGTACGTCCCATTAATATGGTCTCCCTAATAATTATTCTAAGAAAAACCAATTTTATATTTTAAAATAAAGTGAAATATATTTAACTGGGCTAACTAAACTCGTTTAATTTACTGTAGAACAGCGGTTAACAACCTATGGGCCGCGGCTTACTTGTGGGCCTCGGATAGCGTATTAGTGGGCCACGGAACGCTAGTCAAAAGTCGGAGTCAGGAGAGCTTCAAGAGTCGTCACTCGATATTATATGTATTTTGTATATTCGAATATGTGTAGTGTAGTGCATCCTGAGAAGGAGCATGCAATCGTAGAACCGAGAAATATTTCATTACAATTTAGATTTTCTTAAATAAGAATATGTGGATCATTAAAAAATAGATAAACGTTGCCTGACCATAGCCATTATAGAAAATTTTACACGCCAACTGTACGTCTTACCAGTAAAGAGTTACACCGTGAAAAAGGGCGTTACAAACACTCAGAGAGCGTAAATAGTTTCGAAACGGATAAAGTACCGAATTCGAGGCTCGAGAAATAGTGCGACTCTTGGGAGTCTAATTTAAAATAGAAGTGCCTTTACGATAGGATTGAAGTTGAAATAATACGATTATAATCAAAAACTAAGAGGCGTTAAAAAAGATTTATTTTAAAGAAGATTAAAAACTTTAATTCATTACATGTATGATATGTGTTTGTATGTATATATATATATATATATATATATATATATATATATATATATATATATATATATATATATATATATATATATATATATATATGTAACATCTGGCTTTAAAAAAGGAGAAAAAAGGTAGTCCATTGTTCAATTCAAGGAAAAGACGATATTGGTCCAAATCTTCATTTTATTTATGCATCAGGTTTTATTTCTTCATAGCTAAAAATATTTAATTTATTTGCAGCTCCATGACCAGAATTTAGAAGTTTTTACGCCCGCCCGGCGCGTTGTTGTTGAATGATTACATGCTGGCGTGAAAAAGGGCAGAAATGAATGCGCAGAACGCTTAAGTACTCAGAAGAGGGAATTTTCCCTTTTAGAACCTCGTGACTTTTAAAGAAAGTTGTAGTCCGTTAATTATGATGAAAGTAGAAGTATTTAAAATGAGGTGTCATTAAGATTATTTAGGAAAGTTAAATTAAAATATCACATATATATATATATATATATATATATATATATATACGGGTATTTTATTGAAAGATATATTTATTGTTTTTAGTGCAATATAATAGTGCAATATATTGTTGTTTTACGTATTTTTATCTAGAATTTTAGTCCTTTCCATATGGTTATGTTTTCTAGTTAGGGTTAGTGTATGATTTTCCTTCCTAAAATCTTTCATTTTTGGGTAAATTACCCGGTTTGTTTTTTCAACAACTATAGTAACAGGGATGGTTTGTACAGAAAAATTAATTTAACCTGGCTTAAGCGTATCCACAGCCAAGCTGCTATATTAATTGTTGAAAACTCCATACATATGGATTGCCTTTTTTCAATACTTTTAATACGTGGCTTAACAGAGTTTTTTACATGTTGACATAAATGTTTAAATTTAATTTTTGTTCATGGTATCTATAGTATTTTCAATTCTTTAGGTTTTGTTTTAGATTTGGCTGTATTGTTTAAATTATGAATTTTTAGTATAGGATAGGCTTCATGATATGTCTTGTTATATATATATAAGTGTTCGTAATTTTTTACTTGCATATTTAGCTAATGGGCCTCAAAATACATTTTTACACAATACGTGTCCGCAGAACGAAAAAGGTTAGGAACCGCTGCTGTAGAACAATGAAGCGGTATTGTTTGAAGTGATGGTACCAAAATATATCTGTTTGGCGTTGATGGCCCCAAAACCATTCTACTTGGCGACGATGGCAAAATTACTTAATAGTGAAAGGCTTATGTTCTGACAGAATTACACCAACAAAGAAGGAATGAATAATTATAATGAGTTAAGATTATAAAACTTCAATAGGTGAGGAATTTCCCGTATTCTATTGGAATTAAATGTCCAAAAATGCATAAATGGTATTCTTATGTCCGATGTACAAATTCGTGTGAGAAGGAAATTATTTCACACGCATCTTTTCCCTCAGAATGAAACATTACATTCATGTCACGTTGAAAGTGCTCAAAACGTGGCTTCAGGATATTCTTATGAAAATGTGAAAACATATTGGCATGCAGCTTTTCAATTTTCCTAAATATTTATTAAAATTTTATATATTTTTATTTCTTTGTTGCTTTTCTCATAAAAGTTTATTGTTACTGATTGCCAAGATCAGAAACGAAATGCAGCTAACATTTAAGGATTGTTCATTGTTTCTCGCTGGGTTCATGACATTTAGAAAAATATATATGCTTATGTTCCCTGATTTTATTTGTATGTATTTCAAGGAAATTCTCAAGATCTAATTTTAACACGGTCGCATTGCAAAGAAGAAAAAAAACACCTTATAATATTACAAAGTTGAATTAATGCATAAAAACCAAGAAATAACTCGAGTTTTATCTTAATAAAAATAAAAAAACACGGCAGATATAAAAAAATGGCATGTGAACAAAGTGTGCTTTAGTAGGCTTTCAGCTAATTAAATTCTGTCATTTAATTATGCAAAGACAAAAAAGTCCAAGACAAATATTTTATGATGAAAAATTTAATGAATATTCATCTTTGCAGGAATGGGTATTCTTTTATATTTTTTATCTTTGAAAGTAGAAATTCTACATTTTTCTGCAACATTAAAAAAAGAAATGACTAAAACTCACAGATTTATCTTGAGAGAAAGTGCTCTATTTTAAATATAGCATATCAGCATCTACAATTTGAGTCTAAAATTATTTGTGAAAATCACATTCACTATGGGTGTTGAAAACTGCTGAAACCACATTTTGGAAGTTTCTATTCGGTAGTTAATTAAACTTCATGTTTGTATTATAATTAGCATTCAGTAAGCAATTATGATAATTGTAATGCAGCCATTATTACATGATTATTAGCTATTTTCAGCACATAATTATACTTAATTATATTATGCTAGCATAAGTCTTAATTCGTTTTAAATTTAATTGATTAACAGTATTAGTACTGTCAATTTCCATTAATTATTGCATATAAAACTAATTAAATGCATTATATTACAAATTATTAATTACTCACAGAGCTGACTCATGTATAGTAAGTGAGCTTATTGCTTTAATATTTTATTTCAGTTGCTGATGGATTAATAATGGAAAATAATAATCACTGATAACCCATACCATTTATATAAAATATCTGCGCTAATGTAAATATTTCGAACAAAAGAACTTAAAAAAACTAAATAAACCGTTTGGTATCTGAACTTCATTTAATTGCTCAAAAAGATTCTATAAAAATACAGGTTAAATTTTAATTAGCCTACAACTCTGAGCTGAAATAATATCTCAGAGTTTCACTTGGCGCTAATGCTTGCAATAAGACGGGGTGTAAAAGAAAGTGGATTAACGTTACTTCAATCATCTTTCAACCTGTCCCAAAAATCGACATATTCTACTGAATATCATATACTTATTGTCAAAAATTTATGTTTATGTGGCGGAAAAACAAAACTAATTGGTCATTAGAAAACCGAATTAAGACTTCTAGAGCAATGATAAAAGACCTGACAAGAAAATTTGAAAGTTTTATTTATGTTCAAAATTATTTCAAGGGATATAATTAGTTTTAATTAAGCTGGATTATATTGTTACCTCTGAAAATTTTCATTTTGGAAGAATTATCTTTTAAATACCTTTTCCATTCACTTCTTTTCATTTAAAAAAATGTAGTACTATCTGCAAGGACTCAATAACTATTTTTGTCTAAAGTTATAGATTAATTAGAAATATTGTACGAAAATGCAGTTTAGTACTGGTTGCTGTGGTCTAATTTTAAAAGGGAATGACTAACTAATAGAAAAGAAATACTCGCTTTTACTTACAGAAACAGCCATTATCTAACATGCTGTCGGCACCCATGGAACAGACGTCTTCGGTTTCTTTAATGAAGTAAGGTTACGAAACTAACTTTCTGTTGACATTTTATAATAGGAACTGTCTATCTTATTATACCCAACTTAATTAAGAACTTAGTTGTTAAGAAAAGAAATCTCCCTAGTAAAATAGAAGTACGTGGAATTAAAAAGGAACCGTTATTCATTTTGAAATACAATTCCGAAAAGATCTTTAGAGAATTTTCTAGGTATTCAGATATATTTACCCAAATTTCTATCTATGTATTTTCATTTACCACTTGTCATTAACCACTTACAGTCTATTTTAATTTCTATTGAAAATTTTGAAATGGGTGTTATAGATTTACATTGTAATACTAAGGACACCTTTTAGAGTCAATTCCCAGAAAAGTGCAACATTGATCAAAAAAGTTTTCAGGTGAGCTGCTGAGACAACACATTGATCATTGGTGTACAAGTGGTTAGTCGATGATACTAACTAGACTAATTTATTATTTTATTAAATATAGACTTCAGAGTTGAAGTTAACTAAGTCCATTTTCGTCGATTTTGCACTAATACTGCCATGGTCGTGCAGAAATATTATATTTTCTGCATAATAATGATTTAAGTCCATAGTTCAATTTGAATCCACCAGGCAGCAAGAACAATTAGAAGTCCAGTGTTATTTTAAATGCATCTAATCAATTTTGAGGTCTGCTTTCTCAGAAATGAATGGCATGAACTTGGTTGACTTTAACTCTGAGCCTTAGAAATATCTCAGAAAAATTCTTACAGCTGATATCTAGATCCAAGAGACTAGTGGAAAAAATGTAGCAATAATAACAAGTGCCTTACAATATCTTTGATATCAGTTGTTTTCCTTAGATGCACTTTTATTCTTTTCATTGCGCATAATATGATGCTTTTGTAGAAATCTTTAAAAAGCGAATTGCCTCCTTGAACTAAATTGTAGTCTTACTAGCAATGTAATTTATAGAATAATACTGTCATATTTCGTAATAACTGATTCCCCGCGTTTTCCATCAACAAATAGTCGATATGATTATAAACATTCTGACTAATAGCTACCAACGTCTTTAATATTTAACATCAATTAATGCAAACATGTACGCAATGAAACATTCTGCAATAACTAAATGAATACTCTATATCTAATTTATAATAATAATAAATTTATATGATAGTTATTTTTTTTGTCTTATAAAGGTGATTACAGTTTTATAATGTTGCAAACATAAGTTAACTTTTACAATCAAATTGCAAATAAATAAATGTTAACAGCAAATTAAGGTTTGTTCACTAATCAATGAAGTCGATTTTTCAAAGCGTTTGAGATTAAATGCCTTATAAGTAATTTATTTTAATCACTTTTTCTATGCTTTATTACAAGGATTTTTAAAATGTTTTAAAAATGAGATTTATTTTCAGATTTTAGTAATGTTCTAGAAAGGTTCTTTACTGTATCAAATAAAAAAATATAGCATTTATATGACTGAAAATAATAATATGACATTTTTTAAAAATTTGGCTGCTATAGATTGCAATTATCTACCAAAAAGGGGAATATATATTGACATATAGGTGCTATGTTTAGGATATTTTATGCTCAATCTTAAAGAAAACTAGGTCTTTCCAGTCATATAATTATAGCTCGGGTAAGCAACTTCGTAAAACATGATAATATTAAGTCGATAGGAGACTATAAAAGTGTACAAAAGTACCAGAAAATATAAAATGCTTTCCTGAGAAATCCCAAGAAATCCCATTCTCAAGTAATCGATTATTCTAAGCCGTTACATGAATGTACATGTACTTATTCATTATAATATTTATCTTAAATTTCATGTATGTTGCTGCTGTAAAAATAATAATAAAATATCTGGTTGTGATTTCAAATTCTTCCCCTTCACTTTTGCACCCTATACATTTTACCTAACCATAAGTATATCATTTTTATGATTACTCTACTAAATTTAACACAGTGAATATATCCGAACACCTCTATAGTTAAGTGATAAAGAGAACTCAAAGCTCTTTCAGCTAAAAAATGAAAGCAGAAATATTGCTTATTCCTTCATAAGCCACGGACCGATACTTAACCATTTCTTTTTTTATATCGCAAACCTAGAGAAAGTAAAGCAAAATTGCGGCATATTCATTGCTTTTCCGATCTCGGATGGCTTCGAAAGCATCCATTTTGAGCTTTATATCGAGCAGTCACTGGCGACCACTAAAAATTTTCTTCTTCGGTATAAGTCATCGATAAAGAACGTGGCCATAGAGTTAAAGCGGATAAAAATAACTTCCCAATGCTTTCCACAGATTTTGTAGCTTCCTCTGAGGCTAAAAAGAATAAAACCAATATAGAAAAGGAAATAGGCTTTGCTATTATCTTAGAATGAAATTAATGTCTGCGATAAAATATAAAAAGCCATAAAACCATTCCAGATATTATCGGCCAGGTTAAAAGTTTATTATAATGAACTATACGATAAGTTGATGGTAAGAGTTGTTTTATGCCTTTATGCGTGTAGTTAAGTTTCCGGAGCGTATTACAATGATATATCGGAATAATTATTTTTATAATGAGCTTTTACTCCAAAATTCACAAAACGTTTCGAGGAGTTTTAAATAAATCCACTGTTCTTTTAGGAAGGAAAATTCGTTAGAGTGTGAAAACTGATTAAGAATGTAGAAAAAGAATTCTAAAAATGTTTAATTATTTAAAGTCTCGATTTATTTTAAGCTGTGTTACTTATATTAAATTTTCTCATGTCTAATATTTTATATATTATTAAATAAAAGATCTATTACTACTTTTGTGAACACAAATAAAACATTAACTAAGCAAAAATTTCGATGAAATATTATTATGTGAAACATGGTTATGTAAGAAGATGACGTAGTTTAAATAAGTCAATTCATTGGAATTTTAGAGAAAAATGCTAAGCTGAATAATATTAAAAATATTTAAACAGTGTGAACTGCAATGTTATTTATTATGTAATTACTATTCAAGAGACCCAAACCTACTCTATTAAATTTTTTTCTAGGAGGAAAGAAGTTCATCAAACAAAGCCAGCCGTTGTATCAGTAGGAGGCACGCAATGAATATGCCCTGATATGCACACAGACTGAATTTTTGCGGAACTCAATATTTACGGTTGTTCTTCAATATCTGCTGAAACGGATGTTCGCTAACTCACAGTTCGTTGTAACTCGGTATTGCTAGGCACTAGAGAAATGCACTTTTGAACCTGGAATCATTGGTACTTTTGTTCTCTGGATATCTCATTCAATACATGTTCCATTTGTTTCATTACAACCAACATTTTTTTGCATGGCACGGATGGAACTTGGTAAAACTTTTGCTGTTGGTCATTACACCACCTTTTCATACACGCAATGACTTCGTTGTCATCTCGAAACTGTTTCTCATTCAGTCATCGTAAGAGATAGATGGACCTTGGTCAGAATTCTATGAGGCTTGTAGCACCAAAGCCTATCCCAAATGCCCAATCTTCTCTTCTGAACGGCCAAGTGTACACTGTACAGCATGCAGTCTTGCGAGATCGTGATGCAACTTGAATTCCATTGCGAATAACTCTGGACTCTTTGTTCGTAAGATACGCTGCAGCTTATCAACGGAAGAAATATATTGTTCTTTGTTAATGGCCCTTAAACATATGAGAAAGTGTTGAAAATCACCCCACAAGAATGTCACTATAAATTTATTATGCCACCTGGCAAGCCGTGGCTTCAATACTGAATGCCTCCTTTCAAAAAATGCCGACAGGAGTCTCAGTGTTAACGTAGTAAGGTGTCACGTTAATCCTCTCTAGCGGCTTAGTGTCAATAACCGGAAAAAATTATATACAGGAGAGGTAGTAAAGAATCAA
Source organism: Araneus ventricosus (assembly GCA_013235015.1). Lineage (NCBI taxonomy): Eukaryota > Metazoa > Arthropoda > Arachnida > Araneae > Araneidae > Araneus > Araneus ventricosus. The sequence continues at coordinate 3,319,040 of BGPR01000015.1, forward strand.
TATCTACAACGAACCCACTTTCATTTTTCTAGTGTTTACAGTTACCGAACTACAATGGAAGTTACTTTTTGACAGATCTTTGTAAAATATGTCTAATGTCTAATTTCAAGACTTTAACCTATGAAAAATTGTTGACACTCTGCAGTAAACATTTTAAAACTCTCTTTATTAAATTTTTTAAAGAAATATTCAAAATAATAAATATTTCTAATAAGCAGTTTTTCTTATAACATGCTAAACAGTAATGTAATTTTAATTATTTAAATATCTTATTAAAATTATTACCAATATTATAATGTGTTTACAAATAGTAATCATTAAAAACTATGTATAAAAACATTTAAGAGTTGATTTAACGTAGTAAATTAGCATAGTACTATTTTAAACACAGTTATAGATAGATTGATAACTTTTGGAAAATGTGCAAAATTATAAATAAAACTATTAAAGAATCGGAATTATGTAATTTTTAATGCAATCATAAAGTTCTTTTGTGAGTTATGATATTCCAAAATTATCAATGAAGTGCAATTAATTTATCTTTATGAATGAACATACTTAATACAGTAGTAGGGTTTCAAAAGTTCAAACAGTTATTCAATGATAATGTATCATCATCACGCCTTCAAGAAATATCATATAGATACTCTTAACTTACTATGATGTTCCGCATTCATCCATGTGTTCTATTCCCTTTTCATGTGACCGATATTTTCCTTGAAAGTTTATTTTTCGTTTATTCCATGTCAAATGGATCAAATGTTATCACTTCAAGTATAACCCCTATTAGCACAAGAAATTTTACGGTATCTCCACTATGTTGCTACGATATTTTCAATGCCTCACAGCCTCATAAAGATATCGTATGAATATTGTAGGGTACCTCATACTAATAGGGACACTAGCGTGTATAGTGAAAAATGGGATCGGGTATAAAAATTATTCCTTTAGAGGGTCAAATAAAATATAAGATATATGTAACGCACAAGTGAAGTTTAAAATAATTGCAGCTTTGGCACAATAAGTCATAAAAATATGAAAAATACACAAAAAGCCTGATGTGGAATTTATTTTTTTATTTTTAGGAAGTTTATTTTTAGAAATTCACGACTTTTCTACTTCACGCAAATCCTGCGGCTCCGCGTCAAAACCGATGTCTTCAGTGCGAAAATCCGATGAGAATTGACGTGATGTGATCGAAAGTATGGATTTCCAACTTGTCTTGAAATCCAAGCGTTCCATTTAGTCTTCCGGGCCATAAATGCTGAAATGCGACCAGTGTAGATTCCTTCAGGAGAGGGTGTGAGGCTGTCTCGCTATGGGGGGAGTCGGAGTTGGCTGTGATTCGCGTTTCGAAGGCAGGGGGGAGAAAGTATGGCAGGGGCTTGGAGTGACCTGTAGCGGACGGTTTTGCGGTTTGCGTGGATCTGCCGTGAATGGCTTATCGAAATAGATGGGCTCAAAACTGGACACTTTACTTGCTATTTGCGTGGAGAGGAGTGATCGTGAATGACGGGCTTAAAGATGTGGGGTCATTGTTTCATCAGACAAAACATGTTCCTTATGGAGTAATAAGAACGTTACTCAGTTGCATAGAGTTAGATTTGGAGTCTCGTGTAGAAAAAGGCGAAAGGTTGACACTTAAACAATTGGAGATTCTCTCAAACAAAATCTAGAAGAAAATGTCTACAGATTAAGCGTGTAATCGCAACCGAATAAGAAGAAGTCACGTTGGGTTCTGCTTATAGCATTAGAATTATTTTGCCTTCTCCGGATAGTCTAATAAAGTCGAATAAGATTCTTTAAAGTGCATTTATGCAATAATAATGAGTAGAATTATAGTGAAGATTTGTATTATAGTTAGAAGGGTTAGTAATTACTTCTATGAAATTGGAGGTATTTTTTTAATCAAAGGTGAAGATAATTTTTTCCCATTCTTCATCTTTCATTGTAAGTATAACAAAATACATCACAAAACCATCGCAGGAACTTTCAGAACGATTCCTCAAAGTTAACCAAACATATTATACCAAAGAATCTTGTTTTGTTTAGAAATACTCTTCACTCTGCTACTGCACTTTCTTTTCTGTTTATAATCTCAGTTTATGAAGATTAAATTCACTATATAAGAAACCAATCTAAAGACTAAATCATATTTCACAAACTTTATAACATAACCCACTTTCTGACTTACGCCACTTGTCTGCTTAGGATGATAATTTATTTGAGTTTCTGAACACGTTTCAAACCAACCGAGAATGATGCAAGAAAAAGCAAAGATGAACGCCTATAAACATCATACACTGCTTTGATAAGCGAATAAGAGAACTTTGACCTCATTTTCGGTTCTAGATACATTTTGCAGAAATTCATGAGGGGTCGCTACAACTTATCCCATGAGATTTACTGACAAGTTTGATTTTGTTCAACTAGCCAATTTTTATTGTATTAGATGTGAATGTTTCACAGAAATTAAACAGGAATTTTTAGTAACATACTTTTTGCATATATTTTATAAATAATTTTAAGGAAATAATTAATGAATAACCACCATTCACAAACAGAAAAGTGGAGGAAATATTCGTGAAAAAGTTGTGAAAATTCACATTCTTGTTTCTGTTGTCTAAACCAATTTTTTGACTTATAATTACATTAACAATCCAGGTAATTCTGAATCTTTTCTTGCTCCTCAGTTGACTCGTAAAATTCGAAAAACTACCTTCTGAAATACAGACTCGACCCTATACAAACGTTGTCTGCTTTTCAACAAATTCAACTTTTGATGGTAGCACGGATAGAAGGTTTCCCTTCAATTTACTTGAGGGATGTAGTTCTCATGACTTCTCGTTTCAATTCCAGTGTTTAGAACATGCTTATGCAAAAACCCTTCATACTTAAAACTGCTATGTAAGTATAGATACAAATTTCAAGCACCTATCTTTAATTTTTAAAATAAAATGTTAAAAAGGAGACATCAAATGAAAAAAATTCATTCGGCAAAAGAATTACTTTATGAAATCGACGAAACGTCGATGATTTAACCATACATATGATTATTACCATACATCAAATCTTATTAGAAAGGTTAGATTATTTTATTTTATTGATAACTAATTGCCTTTGGTGAACAGAAGGTTCACCTATCATATTAAAAGTATTAGTTTATTTCGTTTTATTTTAGTGTTATTTAGTTTAGTATTTTATTTTTAAACCTAACAATGCTTAGTTTTTTCAATAACATCAATAGCGTTTAATTTTTGGTAAGCTAAAAGTATCCGAAATTAGTTACTTTTAAAACAGCCTGTCTTGGTAATGTTTATTTTCCCTAAGAGTGACCGTTAGCAAACAATAAGCAATTTAAAATAGATAGTGTCACGCGTTTTTTTTTTCACTTCAGTCATTTATTTATTGAATAAGTTTAAGGGGACATACGACTGTTAAACCTCGAAAATTTTCGATTTCATGAAAAAATAATATATTATTCCCCTGTCTTTTCTGGACAATTTAAAACAATCCGCGTTAAAAAATTCACATAATTATGAAAGTTATAAAGGAAACTGTTTCAGCTCTTCAACGCAAACATTGTCTATGGTCATATCTTTAAAGCGCTATATCTCAAAATATGTTTTTTTGATATTGTGCTCACGATATCTCAAGAACTACTGAATATTTTGTACAAAAAATTCTTACCGAAAACGTATTGTGCTATGTTCTACAAATTGAACCACATTCTTTTACATATTTCTCGGCAGAAGTTTCTTTTGGAGGTCGGGGGGAGGGTAGAAAGGGTTGAAATTTTAACTACAACTATTTTTAATATTTTTATTTTAAATTGGTATATCAAATAGAAATCAAATTTAAATGTTAATAAATTGAGGTTCAGTTTCTTAAACAGACTGTTTGGATCACTTAGATACCCAAAATATTGTGTTTAGATAAATATTTTATCCGTAATCATGCTCGCAAGGTGACTATCTCATTTTTTCTCAAAAAATTATACCCATATTTATTACTCTCTGAAATAAATACATACCAATATAAAGGTTTGATAATGTGTGTGCCATAAGAGAAAGAACAGATATTTTTCTAGGAAAAAAGCGAGATTGTGAATTGCATTGTTTCAGAGATATAAAGCAACGAATTTGACAGTTTTCCAACATTTTTTCGCGGTTTTAAAGTCGTATATCTCCTTAAATAATTAAATTTTTCTTTGAGCTGAGATACTAGTATAGTGAAAAAATTATAATTATCAAAAGGCCAAGTTTAAATGTCTCAGTTCCTTTAAATTCATGTCATCATCAATAAAAAGAGAGTTTATGGAATTTTTTTGATACAACTTTAAAACTTTAGCACAATAAGTAGAAGAGTAATAAAAGCGAATTAAGGCAATAAAATAAAAATATATGCTTTAGCGATTTTTGGAGTAGTATTTTCTAGAAAAATTATCACAATTTTGGAAATAAAACTAATTTTCATGGTACGCTTGAAAGCAAAGTTAGCATATCAAGCCATCTGTATATCTATCACAGAATACAGACATCCCTCAATAAGTCATTCAGTAACAGAAGTTATTTCACAGTCACTGGACTCGAAAACAAATAACTGACCCTTTTAACCCTTACTTAGCCATCAAAGAAGAGGAGAGCTGAGTTTAATATCATTTCTTTTCCCACATACACTTACCCTCAAAAAATATGTCTGGTGAATTGGTATAGAAGAACGATTTGAGTTTTTCTTTTTTGTGGGAAGTTCTAAGTTCAAATGGTTTTCTTTTTTTGCACGAATGATAGTGACAATTCCAAGCTTCTGGAAAATGACGGAAGAAATAGCAGAGGGGTTGTGGGAGAGCAGCAGATGTATGTTGTCAAGGTTTTTTTGTGGATTTCTTTGTTTTGTTGGCGCTTCTCCAGTTTTCGATTCAATTCCTTTACTTAGAGAAGAGGAGACATAATAAATCCAAACTTGGAAATAATTTCTATCAAGAGATGTAAAAGAAGAGTCAAAATTTTCGCGATTAATTTGAAAAATATGCACTTATTAATATTATCAGTGATCACTTAAAGTGAATTTTCATTAGTTTCCAAGATGAAATGTGAACGTATCGCAACGTGCGAAATTGTATTCCAAGTTTTGATTATGAAGCTTATCTTAATTCAAGTACAAATGCGGTACTTGGATTAGAAACATGACACAGAATCAGATCAAAATTCGTTCTGACATTTTTTACTTCTCTCCACAACTAAATACTTAAATTTCCCTTTAAATTATCTTCCCGAGATTACTCGTGCATCCAACTCTGTAGATTGCGTTTGTCGGTTTCTATCGACTCACTAGTATGACCGAAGATTCGCACACTCCAAGGCAAATATCTCAATACTACAGGACCAAAACCTGGGTTCGTCAGAGCAACAATACACACCCGTCAATGTAATTCATAATTTTTTTTGTTTTACATCCATGGGTGATACACATATGTTTTACTTACGAGATAAAATTCGTCAAATCCATCACCTTGATCGAATTCGTCAAATTAATTACGATTAATCGAATCTGCTAATGTGATGAATCGAATGCCCTGAACACAGCACATGTAATTTTCTCGCACTTATGTGGTATCTGTATTTTTAACATTACCTTGTAAATAATAGAGCATTCTTATTTGTTTGCTACCTTTTGTACAACTCGAGGTTTCGTGAAAGTTCTATATATAATTGGTACTTTATATCAATCTTCATGACAAACAAGCAATGAAGCTTATTCAACAGAAATTTTAACAAGATAATGTTTATAGTCCGGACACTATCCGTAAATTGCATGCGACATGGGATATATATAACATACAAAAATTGTTCAAAATGCTCTACAGGCTAGACTTTTGGATATAAAGCTACCAAATTTGGCAGGTATTTACTTAACAAATTTTGATTCGATTTCTAATTAAAAAATTATCGAAACTTTAACACTTTTCCTCGGTAATATTTAGAACATATTATTGCATAAAATGTATTATTACTCCACTTTAAAATTCAAAAAATAAAATTAGTTTTTCCGTGATAACGATTTTATTTTCGTACAATTTTTTCTGTAACTAAAAATAATGTTAAAATCTATACAAGTATAATTTACCAAAATACATTTTATTACATTTGTTATTTCATTTATACATACGCAAGTTGCGACGATGTTAAATACAAAGACAGACGAATCGAGCTTAAAACATTTTCATGCTACAGTTTCTGATCAGAGGTTCGAATCTCCTTGAAATTTTTTTCTTCAAGGAGATTCTAGGAAGACTTTCTGCTTATTTAACAAAAGGAGTGTCACAAAATTTCTGGGCCCCACGTCATCCATCAAATGCTGAGTCTCATTTCCTGGCTGAATGAAGAAGTAATCCGAAAACAAATCATGTCGGAGCAGAAACAAGACAACCCCACTCAATGGAGTGGTGAAAACAGAGTTGGTCTGACGATGATTGGAATGCGTAAGGTTTCGCTTTGCCTACGTGCAAAACTTGCAAAACGAGGGGCTTCATCAACGCCTTTGTTTTTCACAAACACTAACCTGATACATGAAGGGTTTCGCATCCAACTTCGGAATCAAGGTTGACGCGTTATAAAAGGAGGGGGTTGAGAGAATAGCGCCTCATGTTAGGAAAGAAGAAAAATGTGTGAAATAACATTCTATGTTTAATAAAATGCGGAAAATTAATCAAAGTGTGGATAGCTAATTATAGTACTTTATAAAATAGACTGCAGAACATAATCGAATGGAAAAAGAAAAAAAATACAGAAGAAACAGAAGAAGTTAACAATAGCGATAACAATAAACCTTTTGCGCGCCAACGCAGCAGCATCCAATGATTGCATCAACAATATTGTCCATAATTAACTAACGAATTACTATAGAATCAAACAACAAAAAAACCGTGCGTTAATAATTAAAATAATTAAAACACTTAAAAGAAAACAATTAGAATGGAAGAAATGGAAGAGAACTCGAATGGCGAACGTTTTCAAAGGCCACTCGCCATCGGAGTTCTAATATGGATAAATTTTCTGTCAAGGGAATGACTACATAATCCAAAATTATACCCCCTGTGACCCGAATTTATCCATTAATTGAAATAAAGGAAGGAATCTCTTTAAAAAATGAAAAACTTAATAAAGTCTTTTATAACAAATCCAGTAGAGAGACTAAAGAAAGTAAACATTTACCCTCTGGCAATATAGAAGTAAGAATTACGCTATCGAGAAGCATACCAGAACAAAGGAAATTAGAGGATAGCATACCTAGCTCCATCTATGGAGAAAAATTCAAATCAAATTAACAGAAGAATAAAAGCTCTTCAAACCTTTTAAAATAAGTTATTGACGTTAAAGAAATTATTTGTGTAACCGTTATCTTTTAAATTATTCTTTAAATTATTTAAAGCTATAACAAAAGTTCAATGGTTATTACAAATATTTTTTATTCTATTAATTTGAGAATAAATGGAATTTTTTATAATTTTAAAGTGAAGATTATTTTGAAAGTCACAAAGTGTAAATGCCATAAAATTAATTTCTTTTTTCTTATCATAAATGCCAATAGAGACACCGGAATGCTGCTGCGTTGGCGCTCAAAAGGTGTATTGTCATCGCTATTGTTTACTTCTTCTGTATTTTTCTTTTTTGCATTCGATTATCTGTATTTTGTATTTTATTGGAAGTTGCAACATTTGCGCCATTCTTTCTAATACAAAGGTTAAATTCATTTTTTAATTTTTGATATCATTTGTTAAATTATATTAATTGTAACTGCAGAACATAACATCTATTTCTTAAGAACAATTTTTTTAAAATTTTTATTTATTTATTTCAAAAAAATACAATATGTTTACACATAGATAAAATGAGAAAGGTAACATAAAGATGAGCTGTAACTTTGTAGAATTTAGTTCCAAGGTGGCTTTTTGGCAAAACAACTGTTCTTATAAAAATGATTATACTTCTGTCAGGAAAAAATGAACCATAAATTTTTCAAGCAAGTAACTCCGAAAACTGTACTAGAGGCTTTCGTTCGTAAACACTTTAATGTTAGTTCAAATATAATCAATAATATAAAACAGAAAATACATGTCTCTCTGTGTGTCTGTCACAAGAATTCCTCCTAAACGGTGAATGGTAGCGTCATGAAATTTTGACATTACAATCTGGGGAACATTTCTAGGTCAAGTGTTCTATTTTCAACTTTCAGAATTAATTAATTCTTCAGATATTTAAAAAATAGCGAAAATTAGCCGCTGTTAAGCCTAATGCTCAGATATTTTTTGCCAATAACTTTTGAAATATTTGTCACACGGCAGTTATTTTTACACCATCTTAAAGAGCAGAAACTTATCTTTTTAATGATATTAATTCCATTGCGATAAACCTTTTATCCGATTGTTATTAACGTTTAAAAATATAGTTAACGCAATTTCTAACAATACTTTTTATTCTTATAGAATTAAATTCAAGCCAATTCACCGTTTTGCGCGCGTGCTTTTGCCAGTGTTAAATTTAAAATAGGAAAATATTGTTTGGACATTTCACTTCAAAGTAGACTTTTTACTTCCGATTTCATGTTTGAGCACACATTGCTTTTACTATGCGATTGTAGTAAAAGCAGTGTAGAAAAGTGATTCAATGACGTTAGCTGTATTAAAATGCGATGTTCCGCGTTTAATTTTCGGAGCAAGGGAGACTTTTTACTTCCGGTTGTCGTAGCACAGTGATCCAATGACGTTAGTGAAGTATTTCCTCGATGCTTTGTTTAATTTTCACAAATGTTTAAACAATCCTAATGTTTCTTAGACCGGTTCCAATAGTAGGAAGAGGAAAAAGGGAGGGAAAAAAAATTTTATAACGGTCTATCTCTAGCAAGAACTCCTCCTAAACGGTAAACAGTTCCGACATGAAATTTGCACATGCCATTCTGGGGTCCATTCCTAGATTAATTGTACTCTTTTCAAATTTCAAAAAAATTAATTCCTATATATAATTAAATAACGAAAATTAATTTTCGGGATTTTGTCTTAGTTTTTCGCCAATAACCTCAGAAAAATATATTCCACGTAGATGATTTACATACCATCTTAAAGAGCAGAAAGTTATTTTTTTAATGATTCAATTTAAATGTCATGCGTTAGTTTCCTTAATATAATCAACATTTCAAATGATTCCATACACAATTTGCAACAATGCCTTCGATTATTGTGATTAAATTCACACAAATTTATCGTTTTATCAAATCCTTCATTCCCGTGTTTTTACCACTATGAAAGTTATGATAAAAAATATTGTTTTCTTTGAATATTAACAGGAAGCAGAATTTTTATTTTCGCTTTTATTTCGTAGCATATACATCTTTCAATATGCTTGCATCACAATCGAATGATGTTAATTATTCTCTTTCCGCGATGTTTCATTTAATTTTACAAATTTTTAAGTGATCATAATAAATTTAACCTCTCTTAGCGTGCAACCGAAATTCACCTCTCTGCCATGCCGATATCTTTCTGAATCTTAACGATATTTAAGGAACTTTTTGCAAAAGTTGCCCTATATATATGAAAGAAATTTTACGCTAAGTTTCGCCCATGCACAGTAAAAAATTATCTTCTACAAATACTGATATTTGCTATAATTTTTTAAATATTCGCTTTAAATTTTAATACTCTGCTTCTCTAACAAACTGCCGAGTATTCTGTAAGTTTTGTATAATTTGGTTAAATATTCTTCATTTTATAAAGAAAAAACGTGCGGAAAAATTCTAATTTTTTTAGAAAACATTCGTATCGTCCCGAATATTCGGGCTGTTTTTACCAAAATGCGTGTAAATATTTCGATTCATCAAATAAAACCATTGACGAATATACTTGCTATTTTTACAAAAATGCGTACAATGTGCATATTAAGAAAAACCATTGAAGAATTTTGCAAATCATTATCAGCTTTCTGAGAAGAAGGGGAGTCCAAAATATTTTTTTTCATCAATTTCCGGTCGGTCCCTTAAATGCCCTAGTGACTGAACATTTCTTGTAAAATATGAGTTCGAGACTTTTCTTTACATGGCCACAGTTCAAAGAAAATTCACCCAGCCTTTCAGGAGATATTCGAAAATGTACAAATCTAAAGGTGTTCACATTATTCTGTCCCCACCCTGTATGTAGCTTCATGATGCACAGTGACATTTTTTTGTGTGCTTTATTCCCTTTCCGTTTTGAAGCAATACTAGGGTTATTTTGGGACGAACCTCGCAATTTTAAACCACAATCAGATGATGAGGACAACAGCTTAGCCGGCATCCCTTCTCCAAACTTCCGTGGAAGTGCGTTTGACCCTCGACTTCGGACTTAGGATCCACTGGCCCCAACGCATAACGGTTCTTCTGTGGGACTGGGTTTTGAAACAGGAAACATCCAGTTCCAGAGCCAAGCTCTAACCAACAGGACCTCATGGGTCAATGAAGAAAATGTATTATGCGTTTATGAAAAGTACCTCCTTGACACAGTTGGTTTAAAATTTGATACACAACTGTGATTTTCGTGCAGTGATTATATGCTAAAATTCATCCATCTAAATTGTTGCGTCTTTGAATTATTATATTCACATTCACCTGAACAGACAGGTACACCAACATAATTGCAAAAAATTTTTCCATAGGTTTTAGAGAGTCTAGATCATAAATAATTAATTAAATTTTTGAAGTCAAATTTTGTAACTATTTTATAGTATATCTAAATTTTATTTTTACCCAAAAATCTTTTAATATTGTTGCATTTTATTCATCAGGAAAAGAATAATATATATTAAATTAAGTATATATATTTCATTTAAATCTTTTCTCAATTTTTATATTCTTGAACTTCAAACGCTCTCTGTGTGACCCAGAGAAATTCACTTATTTCTGAATTTTAAACTGGAAAAAAAGTACAGAATAATCCCAATGATTATCTTCAAGAAAGAGACTTCGCGCAGGTTCGAAAAATTAAGGGTTAAGATTCCCTTAAAGTTTTTAAATCAAAATTCAATGCAAATACTTTTCCACAAAACTTTTAGAAAAACTAACTAGGGAATATCAGTGATACTCGTCAATAAGCTTCATTAACGTAGAATAGAGGAAATGTTGACTTTTAGACTAAGCTATTTTTAGCAACACTCGCCGATTAATTTCAGCAACGATTAAAACATTTAAGTTTTTAACTCTCCGCACATCTAAAAATATTTTCTTCCATATTATAACAGAATTACTTTGTAGCTTTACTTAACTTTTCTAAAGATTTTAATTATTAAATTGTTCAAACTTTAATAAATACTTCGAAATGTTATTGTACTTATAATAAACAAGCCTCTTTTCTTATTCAAATTACCTGAGTGCACTAACCGAATCAACTGATTGTGACAGAAATATGACACTTAAATCATCGTCGAATGACTTGCTTCTGAGTAGATGAGTTAGGGAACCTTCCCTTGACATCAAGACCACCCACTCAGAATGGAATCTTTTGTCTGTCCTTCAATTAGTGTTTACGGATGTGGAAAGAGTTAGATTCTGGTCTTCTAAGTCCTTTGTGAAACATCCCAATACTGATTCAAATAGTTCTAAAATTAGAGTTGTTATTATTTCTAAAATTAGAGTTATTATATGAAGATGATTTTATACATACGATAATTGAAATGAATAAAAACGCTTCAGTTAAGGAAATATTATTTAGACTAAACAAATTCTTTATAAATAAATGATAAATTCTCGTCACCAGATGTTTGTGTTAATTTTGTTCGTTTTGCTAATAAGCACTCCCGAATTAATGTAAAGAACTGTACTTCGTTGAAAGTGTTTAAATTGGTCAGAATCTGTATGGTTGTTTTTAAAAACATGAATTTCAAGAATTAATAGTGGGTTTACTATGAAAGATCATTTATAACAAAGAAACTTATATATGTATATTTCGTTCGTCCAGAAAGTAAGCTTCCCGGAGTCCGTAAAGTGACGTAAAACCTAATTACCTGGAAACATTTATTGAAACACATACAGCACTCTTTCAGCTACGTCTCAACATAAGAACCACCACGATTGAAGCACGTGTCATACCGTGAAACTAGTTTCTGTATGTCGGTGTCGAAGAAGACCGCCGCCTGAGAGCGGAACCAGTGTGTGACGGTCATCTGAACCTCTTCATCACTAGAGAGATGCTGCCCGGCCAGGAACATTTTCATGTTCTGGGATAGATGGTAATCGTTGGGAGCAAGATCAGGAATATCAGTGGGATGATGAAACACTCCCCAGCTCCCCTAGAACCACTGTAGCAGTTTTTTGCGCAGCGCCGCATGAGGGCGAGCTTTGTCGTGGAGCAACACAGTGAAAACACGACCTATCCCACGCCTCCTGTTCTAACTACCATCTATTGCAACACCTGAAAAAGTTCCTGGCCCGGCAGCATCTCCTCAGTGACGACGATGAATAGATGTGTCCCACTCTCAGGGAAGGAATTTATTTGACACCGGTATACAAAAATTGGTCTCACGGTATGACACTTGCTTCACTTCCGCAGTGGCGTACCTACATAAAATGACGCCCAGGGCAAATACCAAAACCTATTCTCCCTTCTTTCTTTTGAATGTTTTCAATTTTCTTTTCGGAAACTTTATGCCTGGGACTGCAAAGCTTAAAAGTACAAATAAACTTAAAGAATAACATATAAAACACTTTGAGGGGTCTTCAACGCCGATTCTTTCTTCTTCATTGCTGCGTATTTATGAATACAAACGAAGCTAAAATCAGAAAAATCACGCTTTTAACTAGAAGATTAAAAAAAATTCGTAAATAAATTATAGATTCTTAAATATTTCTCTGACTTACGAAGGTAATCTAAGAATTCCCAGTTTTATTTTGACGATATTAATTTTTTTTACCACTGAGGCAAATTTTTGCGACATAATGAATAACAAATAAATTATTTCATGCTGCATGCTGGAGTATACTTAAAACTAGCTAAATATTTCGGTTCAAAAATGAGGTGAAAGTGTGAATTAAATATACAAAAGATGCCTGCAGCAAAGTTTCTAATAGAATTATAAAAGTGTAATTTTATAAATTTAGATTAATTCATTTTATTCAGTGTAAAACTGAAGTTAGCAAAAACTGCCAAGAGAAATTTCATGTTTTATAATTAAATCATATAAACACGTTAAAGATGTTTAACTTGATAATAATATAATAATTTCCATTTTTTCGGATTTAATGTATTTTGGAAAACAAACGGAGGAGAGGGGGAATATGTCCGAAAAGTTATAAGTCTTGCTGGAATACAACTGGTGAGATTAAGCTTCTAAATGCCGAAGGTTTCATGGGCAAAGACATCATTCCAGATTTTATCATGACAAAAGCGTGAGTTTAATTAAAATAAACACTAAAATTGAAGTAAGCAGTCTAAAATTTAAATTTAGAATAATTTTCACTGAAATAAATGAAAATATATACATTATCGACATCATATCCAAAAAAACTTCAGGCATGGGCATGACGATATAATTTCTTAGAATTATTATCATGTGATCAGGACAATAATCTTCAAAACTACCTTTTCGCAATATACGAAAGAAAAGTACATGCAAAAGACATTATTACTTTATTTGAAAATCATTTTGTTGGGAAAAAACTCTGCTGTAAACATAGCAGAAAGAACATTTGAGATATACTTCATAATTTAATTTTAAATCTTCTTTCACGCTTATTTAATACTTTGGCATTTTAAATGTAAATTCTTTTGGAAAATCCTTGCTATTTTAAAGAAAATTAATTTAAAAAATATTTTTTCAATGTTAATTTAAGATCAGTTTGCAAGGTCTGCAAGATCTATTAATTTTTATCAGCAATTGCAAAAATTTATTCGGTCTTTTCACTCTCTCTTTCTGTCTTTTGCGTTTAGCAGAACAACTGCATCTAAGTTCTATAAACACTATCGCATTTTCATCATACAAATTATGCAAATATTCAGTGCTGAAAACAAAGTAAAGATGGCGAACTTACGTCTTTTAAAGTTACTGGAGTGCTCTTACTCTGAGCAAAAATGGACGTATATTTTCCGTTCTTCACTCTTTGCTGATTGAAAATAGAAATGTCACTTGCTAACCATTTATCATCAATTTCCGAAGAAACTGATATCCATTCAGTGTTCATCATGCATACCGTGAGAAACCATAAGAACCATCAGGTCAGAAGAAAGCATCAGGAACCCTGCGGAGATAATCATCCCTAACTATCCTCCCTTATCGCAATCGGTAGGGTGGGAGCTCTAAACGAGCTTTTAATTTCGCGATGAGGGTTTCGGTCAGCAAATCTCTGAAATAAAATTTTACTTATTATTTTGTCCCAGCTTGAGGTTCCCGGGTTGTAAAAATGACTGCATCCTTAAAATTCTCCTACATGTTGTTGAAATCATTTTAATTTTTAATAGTCTTAGGAATAAGAGCTTCAGGAAAACCTACCTTTATATTAAATACAACCAATTGATTCCAATTGAAATTTTTCGCCGCCTTGCAATGGCACCCAGGGCACTATCCCCATCTACCCCACCCTTGTTACGCCACTACACTTCCGGCGGTTATGTTGAGAGGTAGCTATAAAGTTGCAATAAAGGTTTAGAGGTAATTAGGTTTTGTGTCTCTTTACGACCTCCGTGAAATTTACTTTCTGGAAGAATCCATTATATTTTTATAAACGGCACAGGACAAAATGAAAGGACATAACGAAATCAGGTTTTATGGAAATAATATTTGCTTACATGACCAGATGCTTTGATAACAAGGGCGTGTTGTCAACATAAAGCCTGGTAAAATCTTTGCCCACTTTTTTTGCCCAGTCAGCGATTTCTCGTTATTTGCAGATTTCCAAATTTACAGACGAGCATTCTACTCTGATTTCAAAAATTCTTAATGTGTCCCATGTTAATCTACGAATTTCACCTCATTTTGGCCTTCCCTTCCATGGGAATATTGTTCGCATATGCATGGTGGATTATGATATACTCTCTTCTCGTCCATGAACACTCTAAATTTTGATTTCATTTATTTCATCAGGAAATTTATAAACCATAAAATTTTACAGAAGATATTTCAAAAGGGTGTTAGGTATAAAACATATTTATTTATTATTAACTTAGAAATTGAATCAAAAGTATTGTCTTTCATTATTTTAAATTAACTTCAAACTTACAAGTTCTTATCCACATTATGCTTTTAAACAGAAAAAAAATTATCGAAAGAATTTTTTTCCTTGGGAAGTTTCTAAAGAAGTGACTTAGAATTTCTTTTAGATTAATTTAATAATTTAAGGAAAATTATTTCATCCTGTTGTCGTAATATCTATATGTTTGTTCATTTAATAAAACTCATGAAATCAATATCTTAGCTTGCTGTTGTAATGAAATTATCGGATAATACGGTTTACAGTAACACTATCGAGATCAGCATTACTATTATTAACATTGTCATAATCAAGAAAGTGCATGACTGTAAATATTTACAGCTTCAAAGATTTATAATTAATGTCAGATGAAAGCATATAATGTTTATATTAAAAATAATAGAAATTTTCAGATATCCTCAAGTCAAAAACTATTTAAAGGGTTTTTTAATGAAGAAAAATGAATATAATATTATTGTTTGCAGATTATTTTCATAATTTTAGCTTTTTATATGTTTTTGTATTCCTAGAAGAATCCTTTCATAGATGATTGAGGAGTTTATTAAAACGTAGTTAAACATTTAAATATATAGGCTCTAATTTTATCAGATTAAAAGGCTATCTTGGAATATTACAATTAGATTAAAATATTCACATATATGAAAGAATTATTAAAACAAAGACAGAAAGTAAGCTACATTTCGAAGCACTGAGACATTTATACATCAGAGAACACCAGATTAAAATAAAGACAGGGAGTTTGCTGCATTTCGAATCATTGAGTCATTTGTACATCAGTATCAAATATTTTAAAATATAAGATATTACTTTCTTTACCAATATTAAAAGTTAGTTTATAGAATATTCAAATGTAAGTTATTCGTTTATCGTCTAGAGAAAAATCAGAACGCACACTAAGCTTATTTCTACTTGAAATATTGACACGATGATCGGAAGAATTTACACGATACGCTTAATAAACAGACAGATTTATTAGAGTCAAAGCAACTCGTAACATCACAAACAGAGAACAACACCCCATTACTGATGGGACTCAGTATTTATACACACATAGAATATTCGAGAAACATCCACCAAACATGTTTAAAGAAATATCTAGAATTTTCCAGAAGCTGAACAAACACTAGATAACATTTTAAATTAAAAAATCCAAGTCCTTCGATAGACTGCCATGGCCGGGACTCGAACCACGGACGGCCGGTTTCGTAGTCCAGTGCTCTGCCCGCCAAGCCACAGTGAACGCTGGTGAGATTGCTTTGGGTGGCAATATTTGAGTTATAATGTCTAATAAGGTAAAACTAATTATTTCAATTAGTTTTTAACTTCCTATTAAAATAAAATTAAACATCCAGTTAAATACTTCACGGTACGAAGAAGGTATATCCATGACTATCAGTTCTTTCTTCTGACACAGACTGCAAAATTTTTCAGTAAATGAAATGTCACCTCTCTTTTAACTGGATTCCGTTCTGCTGCAGTTGTTATCCGACACTATTTCACATTATCTCGCCTGATTTTACGTCCCATAAAACGGGTCATAAAACGCGGCGAAACAATGTCCACACTGCAGCATTGGTCTAGACAGAATTCCAGAGATCACATCAAGGCTTTATGCAAACATTTAGCCCTTGTTTACGTTTATTATCTTTAAGCCACAGTAAATTTCCTCTAACAACATTGCATCTTGCAGATTTTCTCTCCACATAAAATTATGTGAATAACGCTGTTTCGATACATTCGTCAGTTGACGGAATTAGTTATTAACTTCAACTTGCCCAATTTCTGTAATTGCCATTTCACAAAATATTCACTCTAATTAGAACATGCTTCCGTACGAAAATTGATTAGTTAAATGTTACTGAAGTGGATATTCGACATTAATCTAGATCCTCCCTGCGACAAGGAGCAATAAGTGGAAGCCAATAAACATTAAAAAATGACAAAATTTATCATTCTGTTTCTGAAAAGTAAATTAGATTCTTAGAATACTGGACGTATGATGTGAAAGCAGAAAAAATATTAAATATCAAGGAATAATTAAGAATTAATATGATTTAACTTTTATTAACTGAGCTGTTCAAATTTAAATTAAAATTACCGAAGTAAAAACAATCATTGTAATAATATTCCAAAATAATTAGCTCATCATATAGTAAAGGAATTAATCTTATATACCTGCATTTATCCTAGGATTTTAAACACTTGCATTTAACGTGGATCTTTCATGTTAGAAAAGATGGAATTTTTTAATTGGCTTCTCATTGAATCCTCACGGACTAGAGTTTTCAAATTTTGTATGCAATTGTGTGTTCTTGAAAGCAAAGCAATATTTTAATATATTCTGAATATAATTTTTAATTAAATGATTAATATGATTTCGTTCTCGTGACATCAAGTGGTAGAGATTTTGAAAAAAATTAAATTCAGGATTCTATATTTTAAAAATTATGAATTATAAATTAAAGATCAAAAAGTAGAAAATAATTAAAATAAAAATAATCTCTACTTTTTAGACTACTAATAAATGTGTATTGTTAAATAATTGTTTTTATCAAATTTATACTAACTTTTTATTAGACAATTTAATCAAGGCAAATTTCATATTCTACAAATTTTTTTTCATAACCAGTTTGCAGTGTTATGAAATTTTACATTGTATTTTAATACTTTGAAAATGTTCATATATTCTCGACCCTTCACTTTAATGATGAATTAGAAGATTTCCTGACTATATAGAGACTATAGTCCTTTCCTGACTATAGTCAGAAAATATAATTTTTGGTAGAAATGGTTTGATATATATGCAATAATCTCACTTAATTTTAATTTAAATTCTAATATTATATATTTTAAAATCTTAGTACAATATTAATGTATTCCAAAATCACTTTTCTTAAACTCCAGTTTCGTTTTATTTCCCGCTCTGAAGGTATATTAAATCTCTCGTTTGGCATATTTATGACTAAAAGAATATTTTAATCGCTTCCACGCGCACACAAAAATCGCGAATTCTGCGTCCTTTCGGTGCCAGACTTTTCCCTAAAACACTTACGTAATATACTAAAAATAGCTAATATTCCCTTCACTTTGATCACGTGTCTATATGTAATCCCTTATCTGAGAAAATGCAGGTATTTTCTGCTCTCTTTTTGGCTTGAACTTTGATAAGATATGTACTGATATTCCTCCACTCTCACAATATAATGACTAATGAATAAAAAATAAAAATTGGTTAATAACTCGGCCTGTTCCTTATTTAACGACTACAACAAAGAAATCATTATATTATATATACATACTACGAAGGTAAAAAGGGACCAAAAATTTTTAGTTAGATAATCTAAGACTAAAAGGAAATGAAAGTGGAATTGTCCAAAGAAAGCAAATTAATTTTAACATTAACAAAATGACGTGAGAGATTAAAAAGTGAAATATTTTGAAAATGATCAAAAAGTGAAATAGGTTTAGAACGACAACAAACAGAAACGTTATAAGTTTGTTTAAAATAATTTTGAAAAGTGGTTTAAATTCAAAGAAATAGTAGTACGGAAGTGAAACAGGTGTCGTTGAGAAGCTAATTTTTTATTTGTGTGATGATATGTTCTGAAGTCACTGCGGAATAACATTAAAAATTACACTTTTTACTCCCGTTAGAAACTTTTTAACAGCGTAGTTAACCCTTCCAAGGTGCGAAGAAACACGAGTGCCAAATTTCTTTCTATACAGACTTTGCATGTTCTTTTATATAGATCCACAACAGAATATTTGGATTTTAAGCTCTAATAATATGACAGTAATCATTTATAGGAAAAAATAATGCCTGAAATATTGATATTACGAAGGTGAAAAAAGATGCCATAAAGCTGCATTTAAAAAAATTGCAAAGCTGAACGAAAATTCCTTTTTTCTCCGTTGATAAGTTTTAAAAAGTATGATTTTGAAGGTGGGGCGAGATAAAAGAGAATGCAATAAAAAAACTGATAAACTTATAAATGAATTACAATCTTATTAGATGAGATAAAGTTAAAAAAAAACCAGTCACACACATATATAAGAGACATATGAGCATTAAAAATTTAAAAGTGCTGAAATCTGAAAAAAGAATTGAGGCAAACTATAGTAGAAGTTGCAACGATTTTAAAAAGCAGTGTTTTAAGGTAATTTACAGCGTGTGCATACTAAAAGCTACTGAATTCTGCGCGCGGAAGTGAAAGTGTCTAAAGAAAACAATATAACATTGCAAAAGCACGCGATATTATTGCGCAGATGCGATTATGTTTAAGATTACAACAAACGAAAGCATTGTTACAAATTGTCTTTAAATTTAATTTTAAAATTAATTATAAATGAGAAAAAAGTCGTGCAGAAATGGAACTGAAGAATAATTTTTTAAAAATGTTAAGAGGATTTAAAACTAGTTTCTGTGGGATGATATGTTTTGAAGGTAGTTAAATTAGTAATTATTCATAACAGCAAACGCTATTGCAAATACGGAACGAACCAAAGAGTTTTTGCCCAACAACAAGCAAACAATTTTGTTTAAAACAGTAATTGAAAACCATCTACAGTTAAGACTGTCCACACTAGATTGCAGGATTTCATTATTCTTGTGCTTATTATATTTTCAATATCGACTTATGTTATGAAAAGGGCAAACGCGGGGGGAGGGAGCGAGAATAAAAATGCTCTTGAAATGTTACAAAAAATCTGAGATAAATTAAATTGCAAATACATCTCGAGGTTAACAAGCCGAACCATGAATGAAGGCAATACTGCTCTTGCGCAGAAGTCAACTGCTGATATTTTATTCATTTTTCTACTGATTATAGTGTAAAAATAGTTTAATGGTCCTTAAATTTCTTCATTAATTGAAATTTTCTTAATATTTACATCTACCCAGCACATCCTAAAATTTTTAATACAGATACTTATATAATTTTAATATTTAGCAATTTTGGCCACTTTTTTCGTATATTTCAAAACTGTGCAACGTGTAAATGCATCTTCTTAGCGTCTTGTAGCTATTCCTTAGTGCGAAAGCTCTGTCCTTCCAGACCTTTCGTTAACTCTCACAAAGTCATCACCCTCGATCCACTTGGTTAATTTGATGAACAAGATCTTCATAAACGGCAGATTTTCGCCCTTGTCCGTCTTTATCATGAATATCAGTCTGACTGTCGCACAACCCCATCGTTCAGAAAGTTTGATCCGCAAACAAGCACGGTTCGTTATGCTATGAATTTCTGTTGCCCTACTTTCTTCTTCCAGCAGAAAAGGGTTGGATATTGAGCAGCTGGC
This sequence comes from Araneus ventricosus, assembly GCA_013235015.1. Lineage (NCBI taxonomy): Eukaryota > Metazoa > Arthropoda > Arachnida > Araneae > Araneidae > Araneus > Araneus ventricosus. Next base: position 3,339,566 of record BGPR01000015.1, read on the forward strand.
ACTTGACGGGAGAATTAATCATGCCGACGAAGTTAAGGGTCCTCTAGATCAGCTCCAACTGATGTGTTAGACATGACAGCGACATATATTATGGTAGGTAAGCTTTTCAGGAGGCAGATCCGCCTCCTGCGAATCAGATCTCACTTGGGTGTGCGATCGAAGGTTGAAAAGAATAGAAGTCGTAAATATCGCTTAAATATCAGTTGAATGACCTGTTTCAGAGACGATGGCGTTGGCAGTTTTCTATTGATAACAACTAGCGACTCATAAGTTAACATAAAAGTGTATTTATTTTTAAAAAAATTAAGCGGTCTTCAAAAAAATATGTTTTAAAGGCATGGGCAAATTTAATTTATCAGAAACACGATATATTAGATCACATGTATAGATTTCAGATGATGTAACAGACATATTAAGATAAACTGAAAATTCTTCGTATAGATATTACCTAAAACAAACTTAAAAATACTTTATTTTCTGAAAAGATTTACTGTAAAGCGGTTCTTTTTGTTTACTTAAAGTTAATTTAAGTTGCTAGATTTTGAAAATTTTGGAATTCAATGTTAATTTAATAATTTTTTATCGTATGCAGGAAATACGAGTATTCACATACTCGTACAGTCACATACTTTATATAATAATATTTTAAATTATAGCATTGATTATATATATATATAATATTTATTTCGTTAGAATGGCTCGTATCTACTCATAAGGAATAAAAACATTTTAATATGCCTTAGATATGAGATGGATAAAATAAATAATTTATGTTTTTACTTCTGATACAAACTGCAAAATTTTTCAGGAAGTGAAAATTCAGCCTATCTAGTAACTGAATTCCTTTGAAGCAAATACGTTTACCTTCCACTGCTGCTGTTACTCAACTCGAATTCACATTATCTTAATGGATTTTACATCACATGAAACGGGTCACGAAATGCCGATAAATGCAAGATTTAACCACGACTTTAATCCATGGATTAAAGCAAATCCATAGGCCAACATTCAGTACTTATTTGATAATATAAGGCTTCGGAACGCAAGTCAGCTTTAAGTGCAGCATTGGACAGATTTTCTCCCCACATAAAACTTACAATTAAAACAGACATGGATATATGGCACTCGCTATTTAAAAGGATTAGCTGAATGCTGAACTTGTCCGGAATTAATATCATCTTTACTAATAAAGCTTAATGCTTTTGTAATCCTCGCTTCGATTAGAAAGTGATTTCCGTCAGCGAAATGATTGGTTAAAAGCTTATTGATGTTCAAACTCAGACGACATTAATTTTAGGCACCCCAATGACCTCGATAAGTAACTGGGAGCAAGTAAGTGTGCGGAATTGATAAAATTTGTGACCTCCTTTGTGATCTGAAATATATGTCGTCAACACGCTATGATGATGATATGAACGTAGCCATAAAATTGAAATGCCGAGATGCAATTATGAACTAATGGGACGTAACTTTACTCAAATGAAATGTTGCAAATTAGTGAAAATTACTGGAGTAAATAAACTCTTAGTAGTAGAAATATAAGGTAGTTCGTCTAGCGTATACAAGGTTCGTGCATTCACAGTTGAAGTAGTATCCCTGCAAATTTCCTATGCCTTTCCTCATTCGTATAGGCCAGTTCAAATAAGCTCCCTCCCCCCCGTTTTTTAAAGATCTTGTTTTTCTATCAAGTTGTAATGTTGGAAAATTTATGTGGGAATGTTATACTTTAAAAATATTTGTAATTCTTTGCTAACCACACACTTAAAACATTAAATTGAATCATTTTCTAATATGTGAATATAAACATTTACTACATAATAAGTAAAATTTACCAAACATTTTCATGTAAGTTGGTGAGTGTTTCAGAATTTTCATTCATGCAATCTACAACAAATATTTTAGAGGGCGTTCATCATTTCAGATGCAAAATATTCCAAAAGAAGTTTCTTAACAAATGAAATAAAAATGAAAAAAAATAATAAATAATGAAAAAAAAATAAATAATAAATAATGAAAAAATTAAAAACAAAAACAAATCATGTTAGATAATAAAACGTTTTTTAAATACACTTTCATTAGTGTACTAAAAGTAAAATTATTTTATTCGAATTATGCCCTGCTTCTTATTCCTTAATTCAATATTCTTAATATTATGAAATATTGAAGTCAGTTTTTCTTAAATTTATTACCAGGTGCCACCACTCGTATGAAATCAAAATTTCATTAAACTAATCGATAAAATGAATAATTAAATTCTCAAAACATTAAAATTGTGTAATGCCACCATGAATACTCAATTTCACAGAATTTCAGAAAGCTAGTAACATCAGGTAGTGAGAGAAATATAGATTGAAAAATGTGATCTTTGCAAACATGAAACAAATGAAGTTAAATAAAAATGTGTAAAAGATTTTATATTAAACTTCTTACAATTAATGCCAGATGTTTAATAGTTGAGTTAGATGTATGTCATCTCTAAATCGTAAAGCTCCTTTATAAAATTTGTTTAAAAAATTTGATTTGAAAAAAACTTTTCTTCTCAAATAGGACAAAATTCTCTACAAAATAAATACGACACCTTCACGATAAGTCAACGAAGGAAAAATAGAAAAAAATGGTGTAATTTTGAAATTTGGCACTGTTGTCGAGGGTAGTGTCCTAAACGACATACTAAAAGTCCCCGCCGGTGGGAGTGCTCAGGGAATACAGGGGTTTAAACGGGAGTTTTCAGTTTTTCTTGAATATCTCGAAAATTATGGGCTCTAGCGAAAAACACTCAGTTACAAAATTCAACTGCATGAAATTTCCTACAAAAAAGTCCTATATATATTTTGTAGCATCAATAGTTTAGAAGATACAGAGGGATTCAAAAGTGAATATATCTGAAATTCTTTATGGTAAAATCAACTAAAAGTGCTGAATCAACAACCCTCAGAAACCCTCATCCCAATATAATAATTATATAAGGGTAGTATTGTATGTGCAGGAGCTGGGGGTGAACAATCGTGTTCCCTTAATCCCCTCACATCCGGTCCCCTTCACAAGTCTCCTTCTACTCGTAGTCCAGTCAAAGAATTATAAATGTGAAAAACATTGAAATGTGAAAGAAATTTGGCACCGTTGTTGGGAAGATTGCCTTAAAAAATATACTAAAAATCCCCACCGGTGGGGGGGATGCGGGAGTTCAAAGGAGGATTTCTCAGTTTTTCTTAAATTTCTCGAAAACTATGGGTTTTACCGAAAAACACTTAATCACTAAATTAAATTACATTAAATTTCCTACAAAAATAGTCCTAAATTTTTTGTAGTATCTATAGTTTAGAAGATAGAAGCGGATTTAAAAGTGAATATTTCTAAAATTCCTTATTTTAATGGTAAAATTAGTAAAAAGTGCTGAAGCAACAACCCTCAGAAAAACCTCATGCCTTTTAAATAATAAGACAAGGGTAGTATTGTATGTGTCGAGAGTAATGATGGTGTCAGGGAGGAGAGGGGCGTCAAACCTATTTAATGAACAGTCGTGCTCCCTGCCTCCCCACAAGATCCCTTCTACTCAGTCCTTTTATTCTATTAACGCATCAAATCACTGTATTTAGATAATATAATCTAAATCTATATATCTATGCTAAGTTTAACTAAATAGCTCGCAACCAAACTGTCACAGTTCAACAGGAACATTTTCCTGCCAATGAAAGGAATAAGACCAGACTTATTCAATTACTAACACAGTAAATGGCTGCTGAAGGAAATGAAACGAGAGTCGCTATAGGAGATGATGATACGTGAGAAGTTGATTAGAAAAAGCAATTTCTCATCCCATTGTTGCTATAACAGGGCAAGACGTAGATCTAGTCGAGTTACTGATTGCTTTGGCACCACCAAAAAGTAACATTTATTTTATTAAGCCTGGCAAGAGATAATTCGAAGCTAAATTATTTTCTACAAGAAAGTTCCAAAAAGAACCCCCCCCCCAACCATCCTCCCTCTTAATGCGTTAAGTGACTGTGACATAGCACCAGCTATTTATAGAAAAAACAAAGCACTATAGTTACATTGTTCAAAAATCAACTGAACCAGATCAAAAACATTGCTGACATCTTTTATAACCCCTCATTAACATCAGATGCTATCTCACAAGCCGGTGAGAAGATGTTCCTAGCTATATACAAAGCCCCTGCTAATGGACATAATTTGAATAATTATAGATATGAAGCATTTCTCAAATCATCGACCAATATCAAAGCTGATCTCTCCTCAACGGAAGGAGCGGTGTCGCAACACTAGTTCAGCAATTTTAAAGTAAAAACTTTCTTTCTTAAAAATAAAACTAGCATTTTCAATCACTTATTGTAATTATACACTTTTTATACTACTATATATTCTGAAGTATTCATCCTACTAAAAATATGTGGAACTATTTTTTGTTGGAAATTTAATGAAAGTTAATTTTGTAATTAAGAGTTTTTTGCTAAAACCCATAGTTTTCTAGAAATTTCAGAAATACTGAGAAATCCTTCCCTTTGAACCCCCGCTCACACACACACACGCTTGCGGGGACTTTTGGTATATCGTGTAGGGCAGTCTTCCCAACACCTGTGCCAAATTTCTAAACTACAACTTTTTAAAAATTTACAATTCTTTTACTGGACTACGAGTAGAAGGAGACTTGTGAAGGGGAACGGATGTGAGGGGAGGAAAGGAACACGACTGTTCATCAAATGGGTTTGTCACTCCGCTCCTACACATACAGTACTACCCTTATATAGTTATTATATAGGCATGAGGTTTTTTTCAGGGTTGCAGATTCAGCACTTTTAATTGATTTTTCCATTACAATAAGAAATTTTCGAAATATTAACTTTTGAATTTCCCTGTTTCTTCTAAACTTTTGAAGGTACAAAAAAATGAAGGACTTTTTCTGTATTAAATTTTATTTAGTTTAATTTCGTCATTGAGTGTTTTTCGATTGAACTTATAGTTTTCGAGATATTTAAGAAAAACTGAAAACGTCCCCTTTAAACAGCCGTACCTCCCGCACACCCCCAACCGGTTGGGACTTTTAGTATATCGTTTAGGACATTACACCCCAACAACTGTGCCAAATTTCAAAACTACACATTTTTTTTCTATTCGTCGATTTTTGGCTTTCGTTGACTGGACTAATTGTACAACATTAAGAGTATCGAAAATATGAGAGAAGGGGTTTCTATTTCTCCCTAGCAAGGGAGAGAAAAACGTTAGGAAAGCTACAAGAGAAAGTTATATTGATCTTTTTTAATTTTCATTGTCTTATTTATGCACGAGAAAGCCACTTCAGATTATTATAGTTACGAATTTTCTCACTTTTATTTCTCTTAATTGCAAAGAAATAATCCAGCAAAAATTAAGCTGCATTTGTTATGGTTGCTTTCAAATCATCCTCATAGACCACCAACAACCTATGTAACAGATCTCAAAAGAGAAAAACAAATATGACCACTTTTAAATGGAAATAATGCCATTTACTTGATTCCAATTATCGTTTCTGTTCTTTGAAGTCATTAGTATTAGTGTCGTCTTTCTGCTTAAATACCCTTAATTAATTACTCATTCCATGGAAGTAGCTTAGTAAGCCGAACAAGACTTTGTGATATAAGTTATGGAAGTTTCAAACCATAATCGGTAATCTCGCGCAAGATTAAGTTAGAAACTAATCCTGTCAACTAGCCAATGCGTCATAAGAGGTTTTACTCGGACATTTTATGAGAAAAACCTACAAAATGCAATATAGTTGGAGACGATTTACTGTTATTTCAAGCTGATATTCCCAAACAAGCTCTAAGTGTTTGCATAAAGCTTGAGATGCTCTTCGGGATTCAGTCTAGACCAAAGCTTCTTTCTGGGGACACTGTCTCTTCCCGTTTTACGACCTGTTTTATGGGTCATAAAACCCGATGCGATAATGTAAAATCGTGTCAGCTAACAACGGAAGGAAAATATCACTTTATTTCCACCTCAGAAATTCTGTTAATAGAGAGGACGAATTTTCACTTCCTGAAAATCTTATGTTGTTTCAGAAGCAAGAATAAGGCGCATTTGTTTATCTCCTGCTGTAAATTCAAAATCAAAAAAGTTAATTTTTGGAAAATAATATTATATTATTGAATAGAGGTAGAATTTAGAATTATATATTGAGTTTTTACCTGGTGAAATATTCATTATAGTACATTTTAAAGAAAGAAGATATCCTTGAATGGGATCTAATTTCTCTCAATAATCTGTTGTTTCCTCGACGGAAATTTTTCTCTAATTAGGGAAATAAAGAGTTAAGATTCCAAGTAATCGATAAAACCCTTAAGTACTGCTATTGAAAACTCAATGGAAACTTTTCAAGAGATCACCATATAAAGGAAAATCTTACTCATAATAACCGATATTAAGTTATTGAGTTTCGTAATAAAAGAATGGCAGAAATTATTACCTTCAGACTAAGCTCCTTTTTCTTTCAAAAGATCCAAGGACTAAGTTTAGCATTGACTAATATCATGAAATTATTAAGGCTCCACATAAAATCGAATTTTTTTCCCACTTGAGGGCGCACCTCAAATATGGGGATGAGAACCTGCCGTATAAATAAGCAGTCTCGCTTCCCGGTGGCATATATTAATGGTGGTGGTTTAATTACCCCCGCCGATGACGGATCGTACCTCTGTCCGAGGAGTCGTTGCATGAGCCGCTCGTAATAAGGGCCACAGTGCCCGATTATTTCAGGTCATTCAGGTTATCCGCATGCCTAGGCTGGGCGGAGTAATTCATTCGTTTATGGTTATATAATCGAATTTTTGCCTTCGCACTAAAGAATGATTACTTGATAGTTTTAATTAACTTATTTAAGGACATCTATATAATTAGATTACTAAACATTAAAAAGTATTTCACTTTGTTACTGTACAAATTTTAAAATTACCCTGTGTTATTATGAATAAAAAATTGAACACAATACTTAGATTCATCAATATGAACCTTTGATAGATACATGATGCTTAAAGAAAGAGTGCAGTAAAATATCCTTCCGATGACAATCAAATCATCCATTCAGAATGAAAACTTTTGTCTGTCCATCATTTAGTGTTTCCGTTTATTGAAAGGAACCAAAGCTCTTTGTTCCAACATCTTCTCCAAAGACATTACTATAGGGTGTCAGATCTGGTTAAAATCCCAAGGACCCGCATTATTAGGGCACCCTGATCCGAGATGTTACAATTACTTGGGCACATAGATGCTGCTAACGCTCTACCCTCGAGGACTGAAAAATGGACCCCACCTTAAACTTTTGCCTGTGGTCGCATACTGTGTAATTGCGCTACTGATTTTCTGCAAAAATTCATCAAAACTCTCTGTTCATAACTAAAACAAAAGGCTTTTATATACTTTATGGTACGAAAACATAAATCCAAGATTTTCTCCTATGACTTCTGACCAAAATTGCTGGATTTTTCAGAAAGTGAAATTTCAGCTCTCTATAAACTGAATTTCTCTGAAGAATATGTTTCGAGTTTCTACAGCAGTTGTTATCCAGCACAAATTCACATTACTTCATTCAGTTTCATGCCCCATAAAACGGGTCGCAAAACGCGGAGAAATAATATCCACAATTGCAGTGTCGGGTAGATTGAACCTATAGATATAGAATATAAGTACCACTTATATTCTATATCTGTGGGATTAAATATTCTATATAAAAATCCAAATACCACTTATTTATGAATATTAGCTACATCTGCAATAAACCGACTTGCTTGAACTTACCGTTATATCTTATAATGTTTTCATTAGTTTTAGATTACAAAATATTTGCTTTGTTTACAATGTGACCTCTATCAGAGGAATAGTACAATGCTGATTCAAACAGACAGAATGCACTAATTCAGACAGTTCCAAAGTCCAAGAGCAATACCTGATAGAATGGTTAGAAACAATACAGTTGTTCAGTCCATTGTTGAAGTTCATTCTATTGGTGAAGTATACGGTTTGCTGTTAGATCTCTAACACAATATGAAGGTAACCATAAAGGTTAAATTGGTGTGGGATAATTGTAAATAAATGGGATATATAATATTAACAAAATGAATTTTTCAAATTAAGTAAAATTACTTAAAAGCATGGCGATTGCCAATTGTAATAATTTATATTGAGTAGCTCATGAATATACGGTAAAACTCATCTGCGTATAATTATTTGCAGCTTATCCCCTGTTGTATTTGTTCATTTAATCAATGAAACCAACAGTTTTTGTAAACTTTTTTACCAGTTATTTTTTATAACAAATTTTTAAACACAAGATTTTCAATACATTTGGACGAATATTAAAAATTCTTTTAAAAATATTAAGAAATTGGTGCACCGCAGTGTGGGTTTTTTCTTTTAGACTTGTCAAAGTAGGAGTTTTTCTGACACAAGGGAAAAAAATAGCTAAATTTCCCACCGACAGGTGCCACTGTTTGGGGCCATATTAACAAAATGCATAAAAATATCCAAATTATACAGAATAATGTAAAACAACGACAAATATTCGATGTCTTCACCCTCACATGTAAGAACAGCCCTTGGTAAACTAAAAAAGTCATTTACTCTTGCGTGCAGCGTGCTAGCCCCGATAACAGAAATCTCGTGGCATCCTTCAAGTAACACGAGGTAGATGGACTTGGAACATACACCCGGGATTTTAGACACACCCCTAATTAAAATCCCGCAGAAATCAAGTTTGGAGAACTTGGGCACCATTCCTTACCTTAAACGTTTCATTTCCACATTTCACCAAACACACCACCCAAAATCCGCCCTACACGTGTTGTGATATGGGGAAGTGATCTATTCTAATGACGCGATAGAGCTGCTTTTAACGCAGGATTGTCCATAGTTTTCTCGTAACATTTTTAAATAATTGTCACACGTTACAGTCCACGTCTTTCTGCCACAGAGTTTGTATGGCTTCTTGAGGATATAAGGACCAAGAGTTGCGGATGCACTGAATCATCACAGCATTCATTGTGTCTCATTGCCCACATCGGCGTTTCTATGTACGCGTGGATAATCCAGATCCTAGATTCAGCAGTTATGCTTATTAATGAGGAAAAATCGGCTTAATCTGTCTAAAAGATCTTCAAAAGCCATTGTGGTTTCTTCTTCCATCTTTGGCAAAGCTCATTCAGTGAATTCCTTTTTTAAAAAATATTGTTCGGCTTCTATTCCTCTAAAGTTTGTAGTTTGTACGGGTATAACTTCTCTCAAATCTTCAAATACGAATTCTGAACACGCTATTCAGGGTAAATCTGCGTTTCTTGAATCCTTCCGTATACTGCATACGATGCTGTATGACTCTGCTGTGAGAGCCTCGCTTCTCTCTCCCTGTCCTGCCTGTACGCTCTTCTGATTACTTCCGCCTACCACTGCTTGGAAGATGCTTCTATGTTACCATTTTCGTAGAATAGGTATTCTGTTTCCCTGAGCCCAATTTTAATAATTGGATCTCTGTGTTCCTTCATTTTCTTCATCTTTCTAAATTTTGTAACGCTTCTGCTGCTGATTCATCTTTAATATTAAACAACTTTATTCAAAGTGCCTTTTCTGCAAATGTCGAAACTACAGTCATTCAATTGTCTGAAAAAAAATCAACAATGTATTAATTCAAATGGCATACAATGTTACTGAAGAGGTTGATTATCAGTTGGTTGTCGATTTCCATCCTCTTTTAAAGTGGTAGATTTTCCATATTTTCTGGAAACTGGACTTTTTGGAGCCATCTATTGATGTGAATGTTAACAATTTTTTTCTTGTGCCAAACAGAACCCACCTCAGGCAAATCTAAAGGAACAGACTTCATGCAGGTACACCAATTTCTTAATGTTTCATGATTTTTAAAAATTTTGTCCAAATTTATGGGCATACTGTTTATAAGATAATATGTATTTTAAATAAATATATATCGCATTCTTTACCCTGTTACTAGTTTGTTAAACTTAAATATTTTCTGAAATTCAAACAAAAATACTCAAATTATCCTTCTTAAGAAAAAGTCTTCGCGGATTTTTTTTTCTGTTTAGATTGCGAATAATATGTATGGGAAAGAGTTCCTGACTTATTTTCTACAATACTTTAGGATTCAAGTTAGAATTATGAAGAGCACACTATAAGTAATTATGAATAAAGGAGTGCGTGAAAATGCGTTTATCTCATTTAAAAATGGTTTTAATGGTAATTGTTAAGAAGGCCTTTTGCATGCATAATTTGATTTTCATTTTTTTACTACCCTGAGACAAAGAAGAATAAGTTTTATTTCAATTTTAGTTTCGAGAACAGGTTTGATAACATAACAAGATCTGCAAGCGTTTCAGCTCAGCTTACAAGAACTATCTCAAGGTTAGTCCTTGTGGCAAACTGATACACGTGGAAAAGTTTTTTTTTTCACGCAGCATATTACGCAGATACTGGCCTCTACGCTGTACTAATTTGTCTTTCTCTTCCTTTTCCTACGTCTTATTTGTGTATCTTGCCTTTAATTTTTAAACCATTTTGTTTGATTATTTAAATGATGGAAACTTTTAGAACGTGGCACGAATAACAGAGTCTATATATATATATATATATACATATATATCAAAACCAACATATAAACACAAGATAAAAACTCAAAAACAGTAAAAAAAGACAAAATGGCTAAAAAGACTATATATATATATATATATATATATCAATATCATGAAAGTCAAAAAATGTTGAAATAAAATGGAGAGACTGTAGTAAATCGGTAAAAGCGTATAGATGCTCATCAGGGTAAGTAAAATCTATACGAACCGCTAAAAAATTAGTGAAATCATGATGTTTTCTGCGAACAGTGTTAGCATATAGCTAAAAACACTGTCCTTTACCCCGAACATTATGATAAACCAAGAATTTGAATGAAATACAAATAAAAGAAATGAATTTACGAACCTAAAACTGAGAGATGCTGCCAACGGGAGACGTGACAAAGGAAATAACTAAACGCGTCATGTAGGGACCGGATGTTTACGAAAATATCAAATTACTTCTGAGGTTGGGGGAGTTTCGATGAAGATTAGGAAATCGATGGAAAAAAAGATGAAAGCAAACTACATTAAGGAAACGATGAAGATTAAAGAAATGATGAAAAAAGAAAAAGAGTGTATTTAAAAATTAATGTGTAATATAAAAAAATAAGGTGTATATAAAAATTAAGGAATGATGATAAAAAAGGAAAGGAGTGTATTTAAAAATAGTGTAACTAGTGTAATTAAAAATTAAAGTTGCTTTTACATTTCTGCTATGTTTGTTTCTTATTTGTTATATATATATATATAAGAAATAGAAGAATATATATAAGAATAGAAGAAATTTTCTCACAAATGTCTTCATTTTAAACTTTGAGAAATATCTCCTGCTGTAAATCTCTTCTTGAGACGTCAAGTTCCTCCTTACTAAAAGATTTCTTGTTAATAACGCTAGTAAAACTTCAAAAACATAGGTCAACTTATGTAGAAGTAACTGAAAAACATTACTTATACGCAGTAGCATGGCTTGTTTAAGTAATAAGGAAAGCTTCAGAATAACTATAAAGTGGTAGAAAATGTGTCAATTATCTCTAAAATATACAACTTCTTAATAAAATCAGTCAACAGCGCAACTGGTTGCAAGAAAGTTGCTGGTGGCAGCGTTTTGAAGAAAGAAAAATAGCACTAATCGGGGGAAAGTTTATTTTCAAATTAAATTTGAAAGTTAATTTGAATAATATTCTTTTCTTTGTATATGAGAAAACCGCTTAATTATCAGCAGTCCAGATGACAAAATTAATTAGCCCGTTATCGTAATTATCTCTTGACATCCAACATTTTATCATTACCTTCCGATTCTCCTCATAGCTAACTAACAACATACATCATACGCTTCGGAAGAGAATGGCAAATTATGAAGCTTCCGGCCATTAACTTACTCCCAGTTATTGCTCCTGGTCTTTCGAGCGGTCGCCATTAGTGTCGTCTATTCGCTTCAATAATTCTTAAACTAATCATTGCTCCGATGTAAGTCGCTGAACATAGCATTTGTAAACGCAGTAATGATTTTATAATATAAGACTACGAAAGCATCAAGCGCAACAAGTATATGAATAATCTTCTCAACTCAGGAATGAGCCATATCAATAGAGGGTTTTACTAGGAAACTTTACTTGAGGAATTCCACAAACTGAAATGCAGTTCAGCCGATTAACTATAGCTTAAAGATAAGACTCGCAGATAACCATTAAGTGCTCTATGGGAACTTCAGGTGATCTATGCAACTGATTTAAACAGAAGCTGCGATCTAGAGACAGTTTCTACTAGCTTTACGACTCGTCTTATGGTCTTCTCAAACAGAGTCTGGTAACTACTATAGAAAGATGCTGACATACTTTCTATGAAATTTCTGTCAGTTTTAACCAGGGGCGACTCCAGTGGGCTATTTGGACTGCAGTCAAGGGGTGCCTACAAATTTACCATATTGATTTAAGGTATCCGACTACGTTCGGAGGCCTTTTTTTAAATAATGATATTTGAAGAAATATTTTTGTATTTTTATATGACATTTATGTTAAATCTTAATAAATCATAGAAAAAAGTGAAATGAATTAAATATATTTTTAAAAATTTGAAAAAAACTTTGCACTAAATTTGACCTTATTTCAAACACCCTCATTCAAAAAGAAATTATCAGAATGATAAAACCTTTAGCATATATAATCCTTCAACTATTGGCTAGGTCCTGAAGCAAAAGTTTTGCAATGTATCTAAAAACATGTAAATTATAAGAGTTTCAGTGTGAAATCATGAATTTTTAAAGAATTTTGGCCTTTTTTCAAACCTTAAAAGATGCATAACTTTTTAATGGATTATTACACTTATATTTTAGTTCATTACCTAGACAATATAATAAATAATATGTATGCCAAATTTGAGACGGATATTTTAAGTTGAATTTTAGTTATCGTGTTTGAAAAATGAACATTTTGCAAAAAATCACATTTCGAGAAAAATGAGTTTAAAGTTTATGATTTTAATTTACAATGAGAAGAAAAAAGAATTTTTCTTCAATACTCACCAGTTTTGTAGGCTAGTCCATAGTTTTTGCCAGCTTAGCACATTTTTTAAAATTTTCTGATTGGAAATTTTTTTTTAGTCGTTTTCTTGAGCCTTATGTGTCATTATCGTTTTCTATCATTCAGCCGCCATCGATAGATTTGAATATTGTTTTTCAGTCAAATAACTTTATAATGCCTATTAGTTGATCTAGAGATACTTTTAGTGATTGATATTGATCATAAGTACAATTTATGTACTTTTCCTACGTTTATTATCAAAAATTACATCATTAACGGAGAATCAAGATACTGCAATGACTCAAAATTACCTAAATTTGCAACAATGTCATAGAAAACAAAGAAATTCACACTGAAAATCTTTCAAAATAATACCTGGTATATGTAAAATAGTATAAAACAAAAATAAACAATAAAATTTAAATATCTTAAGTAAAAACAATGAAAAATGCTTCTTTATCGTATTATTTACCACTCCATTTTCAACTGTGAAGTTCTACTAAAATGTCTCTAATTTCACTTCTGATGATCATAGATGTAAAATAAAAACTGTTTTGAAAACTAAAAATAATAAGCTTTCAGATAAGACATTAAAAAAAAATTATGATTTTTGGTCAAAAATGGATTTTCGAACGTATGCGGATACCTTAATTTTAATTTTCAACCGAAAAGTATTTAATTATAATTTTAAATCTGAAAATGCGCCGATATGAGAATAGGTGAGGCTTTTTTTATTTTGGTCCTCAATTATTTTATCAGATAGGTATTTTCTTTGGGTCAGAGGCGCTAAAATTCCTATAGATGGTTCCGATGCGGGGCCAAATATCTCTAGCCCTAGGCTTACAAATTTGTTAAGGCGGATTGAATGGAGACCTGAAATTTCAGTTTCTAAGAGATCCTAAAGAGTTTCTTAGAAATAGTATTGAACCTGTCATTTTCACATCAGATATTTAATGGTATTTATATTTATTTTGAAGAGGAAGTAACAAAGATTTTCTGATAAATTGTATATCACATTACTGAATAGGAATGAAAAACTTAAATTCCAGTCTTGGGAAGAAATTACACGCTTATATAATTCAGATTAATCCCAGATATCCATGTTTTTGGTGTTTTGAAGGACAACTAACTTCATGGCTTCTACAAATCAACTTACAATTTTTAAACACCGTATTACCATTCCATCTTTTAAAAGAATGTATAATATAAATGAAAGCTGTTTAAAAAAATCGCTTACAATTCTAAGTTACTGAAAATTTTGATACAATATATAAATGAATAAATACGTCATTTACCTTTTTTTAAATTTGATCAGTACTCTCAACTACTATACGACGGAAAATATTGTAGGGATTGTCTATTGAGCACTTTCACTTGCAAAAAATTTCAAGAATTTTAAACAGATTTTAAACAGATACAGACCATTGTATGAAAATATCCAACTTGAAAAGTTAATCACGAAGTAATAAGAGAATTTCTGGAGAATTTTGTTTTATGTGCAGACAGGGAAGGAAAAGTAAATATCATACGTTTATTTACTTAAAGCGTGATCAGAAAACCCTTCACTTTGTATGGAATATGCAATATTTATTAACAAAAACACAAGTATCGGTACAACGCGTTATTACGTCAAGTAATTTTCCTACTAGCACACAGAAAATATCCAATACTATCGGAATATTGGAATATAGAATGTTGCATGTGGACATGCACGCAATATTCGAGGCTAATTATAATGCACTTGATGGAAAAATCTGTGTATTAAAAAAGTCAGAATGATTGCTATAATAGTGAAAAACCTTAAAATTGACGAACTTGATGAGTTTTGTAAAGTAACAACGCCAGGTTTAAAGTTCTATTTTTTTCTCTCATCAAATTATGTTACTTGAAACAACAAAAATGCTTCCAATGGACGAGTTAAATGGTTCAGATCCATAAAAGTGTTATCCTGTTGTTAACAAAATAACTTTATATCATAAATGAAAACCCATAGATTCCATTCTGCTGCATTTAAATATTCCAGGGAGTACTACGGACTCTAAAGATATTTTTATGTTAAGATGATTAGCGTAATAATATCATAAAACATAAAAAAAGAAAATAAGAGATGGCATGTTTCGATAAAATGTTAATCCAAATAAGCGATATCGCAAGCTGGTATGCTTTCCTTACAATGACACTTTTCTTATTAAACAGGATTAAAACTAACTGTACAAAAGTTTTACATAAAAGGAGGTTCTAAAGCATATTTGCTAGTAGAGCTGTTTGTGCAAAGCAGAAAATGAGAAGCATATTCTACAAGCTAAAATATTTATTATTATGAATATTCAGACCCAAGTTCTGAAAAATATTTCCATATTTCTCTTTGTTATATTTAGCTATGTTTATGGCTTTTCTTCCTCGTAGGAAGGGAGTTTTACATATAGTATCTTGTCTGTTTTTTTAAAAAGCCAAGTTGTTTTTGGAAAAAAAGCAGGTACAATATATATTGAACCATGCTTGAATAACAACTCGCTGTTTATGTTCAGTATTAATGAAATGAAACATGCTGCCATCGTATGCTAGTATAAGATCAAAGCACAGACATAAAAAGATAGAGATTATACTATATACCATATAAAAAGTACAATTTATTTATGTAGACCAGAATTCATAACATAAGAAATGATTACAAATAAATTACAGGCGGATTTAAAATTATAAACCTTATCGAATTCCGATTTAAGGCAACTAAGAATCTGTAGCTGGCATCTCATTTCCTAACTTCAACACCACGTCCAAGAGCTGTTTGAGTCCTTCATATATTGCGCGTGCCATACCAATTCCCCACCCCAGAGAGATTCTGCTGCAAAAAAACACAAAGGAAATAATAAAAATACAAAAATATTAAATCCCATCTGGCCCATCAAAATTTAATTCTTTTTTCTTCAGTAAAAAAAATCCTTTATCATTCATCGTATTTTGTCTGTATATTTTTTTATTCAATCTTCATATTATCTTATATGGAAATTTGTTATCTCGGAAATCCTTTTGCATTTAACATATTTTGTACATTGATTCTTCGAAATTATTCTGAATATGTTCATCTATGCACCTTCATTCTAATCTAAATAATCTTACTTTTATTTTCTCTTCTGACGTTTTTTTTCCGCAGCAAGCCTGAAAAGTAAACATTTTGTTTTGATAAATTTCATTTGTGTCTGCTGTAAATATTCCTCGTAAAGAATATTTTTTTATGGATGATATAGAAAATCTGTTTTTTCCGGCATTTTCTAGGCAAAAAAGATGGCACATAATTTTGTAGGCATTGTTATAAATCCTCATTTATTTATTAAAGTTATTATTTTTTAATAAAAAACGTAATTTATTGTTACAGAAGAATAACTAGCCTTTCTTTTTTTAAAAAAAAGCTGGATATACTAATTTTAGTTAGAGGTCAGCACGAAGATAATAATGCGCGCATCCTTTTAATAAGCTATGTTAATTCAACTGTAGGAAAGGTTGTATGTATTTATGAAAAAAAATCTTAAAAATTCGATTTTTATCGTTTTACCCATCTAGCATTACGTGCATTTTAAGGCAAATTCCGTTTAATCCAGATTTTTGGTAATCTGGTCCCATCTAATCCGGATTACATGAATCTATTGTATTAATTTACTGTTAAAACACTTCTTTTAGTAGAAAAATAAAATATAATTTGTTTTTTATTATTTGAATCCAGTTGACTTTACGTGCGGTTGTCTTATAATAATATATATACCAATCCTCACCCCCAAAAAGATTCAGCTGTAGAAAAAATACACAAAAGAAATAATAAAAATACAAAAAATATTAGGATCCATCTGACCCATCAAAATGTATTTCTTTTTTCTTCAGTAAAAAAAATAACCTTAAACATTCATTGTCTTTTGTCTGCATATTTTTATTCAATCTTCATATTATCCTATACGGAAATTTGTTAGCTTGAAATCCTTTTGCATTACATATTTTGTACACTGATATTTCGAATTTATTCTGGATATGTTCGTTTATGCACTTTCATTCAAATACTTTTATTTTCTCTCCTGACCTTTTCTATCGCAGCAAGCTTGAAAATTTAACTTTTTGCTTTTAATAAATTTCATTTGTGTCCGCTGCAAATAATCAGCGTAAAGAATATTTTTCGTGCACAAAATCTGATAGAGAAGATCTGTGTTTTCCGATACGACATCAGATTTTAGAAAAATTTCGTATCATCTGCATTCCAGCGCGAATTTATCCTTTCACAAAATTTGAGCTCAATCGACATTCCCATTCTCTATACAAAATTTGAATTCAAATTTGACAATCTATATTTACATCAGACAACAATTAAATCGGCAGTGTGAACAATGGAACGAATCCAAAAACTGCATTTGGGGAAATAACACCAAAAAAATTATTTTTGTTCTTATTTATTGCTTTTTTAACCAAACTTTTATATCCGATTCTTTACATCAGTGGTTTACTTAGCGAATTTCGTTCCTTTTTTAACAGCTGACATTGCGCGTCTATATGATAATACACGTTTCATGCGGGTTTTTTTATCTTATTTCCTTCTAAAAACTGCCGATTCAATTTAAAATTATACTCAAAGTAAAAGAAAAGCGTGAGGAAATTAAAAGCGAAGAAAGTGAGAAAACATACACCATGGTAATGTTTTGTTTCGGATTGAAAAACTCAAAATCCTAAATCATTTGCACATAGCAGTCTTTGAGTTCTAAGTTTGAATATAAAAGCATTTCTTAAACAAATTATAAGTATTATAATGATGGCTTCTATTTAATTTAACCAAGCGACATTGTGCAGAAAAATCGCAGCGTGGGATTTTATTTTTCTCCTACTATACATTTTCAGATAAAATTTTAGGTTCGTTTATTTTAAAGGCATTTAAACATTCTATTATTTAGTAATTATCTATTATTTAAACATTCATTATTTAAAACATTTTACTCTAAAACAACCCGCATTTCTACCAGTTAAACGTTTTAAACAAAGTTTATTCGCAGCAATATTGCCGTCCCGCTGGCTTCGATCTAATTCTGAATTGTCGCCCTGGGTTCGTTCGGCGGGATTGAAGCGGAAACTGTCAGGGGAGATTTCGCAGCTCACCGAAAGGGAAAGAACTCATCCGAGGATGTCACTCTGACCCTGATTACCACCCTTTCAGGGTTCCGAAGCGAACGAAGTCCCTGATAGGGATAGATAAGAGAAAATGTCTCCTCCCTACAGAGACAACGCTGACAAAAATAAAGCAATGTTTTTATTTATTATTATTTTTTACTGTATATGGGGCTAAATACATTATGATTACTGTGATCATATAACCCAAAAAAGTTCGAATACCGTTAAAATTCTTCTTGGTTAAGTTAGTAAGATAATATTGCAGAAGGATGATTTATCTATTATATGACCTTACAGGACAGCATTTTCATAGAATTCTTCTAGCTTCTTTTTTCATAGAATTTATCTTTTTCACAAAAATTTCAATAATTATTTTTAAATAATCAGAGTTTTAGAATTGAATACTACTTTTGTAATACGACAGTTCTGTCGACCGTCGCTTTTAAGATTGTATAATTTTCATTTATTGAAACTTAGAAGATGTCATTAAAGAAGAACCAGAATGATGCGAAAAGATGAATAGAAAATCGGTTGGTATGATTAAATGTCATGATGTATTTGAAGAAGTTGTTAAAAATCCATCAAACACTTTCTATGAAACCAAATTTTGCTAAAAAGTTTGATTGAGTTGGAAAGCAGCTTTATATTATACAACTTTGTGGATCGAGATTTTGGGCATTTGTACGAATAACCCAGTTTTCTGGCAAAAAAGTATCATTCTAAGTTAGGAATTATTAATTTTTTTCTTAGCTGTACAGATGCTGCAAAAGCAAACTTATTTTCAATGTACAGGTCTGTACAAATGCTGTACCACACAGCGTAATATCAATTCCAATATGGAATTAATTTGAATCTCTTCTAATCACCTTCCTGATAATTTTACATCTCGGTCCTATTTCATCCCCTCATGCCTGATAGCTAAATTGATTGGTTATGAGGGAAAATATGAATGAGTTATCTATCCCATGGGCGATTGAAAGGGAACAATGCTTCTAATATTTGAAAGAGGGCGCAAAAAATTTTTCTTTCAAGATTACCATTTCATAATAAAAATAGCACTCATGAACCATTTACTTTATTTACCTTTACGTCGAATGTACATAGAATTATCGTATTTTAAAACTTATAACCTAAAATTAAAGTGTTATAATTCGAAATCAAAATTGCATTGAATTTATAAATATGCCAAATGTTATATGGACACTGAGTTGAGAAGACACAAAATATTCTTATGTGTCATCAAATCACATTGTAGAAAAAGCGAAGCAGTTAATTAGTCAAAATGATTATCAGATTATATTACATATCCCTTAAGGTCGCGGTGGCTTAGTGGTAAGGTATGGGCCTCGGAGCCGGAGCGTTTTCGAAACTCGATTCCACTGTAAATCCGTCGTATATGGGGCCTGTTGCACCGACCAAAGGGTACCATACGTAGGGGTAAAACGTCCACCCAATGGTGTGATGCGAAAATTTGGAAAGGGGGTGCCAGCTCAAGTGTCGTCTTCGTCATCTGCTGGAGTTCAAAATTACGAGATCCCTACGAAAATAGCCCTCGTGTTACTTCAAAACGGGATGTTATTATAACTAAGCTAAAACTTACATATCCCTCCTCTGCATTCAGTAATTGAATGAGCATTAGTAACTTTTCATTCCTAAATTCCAGGCTTCTGCGAAGTTTCGAAAGCATTTTTTTCTTGTATTTTCAATTTCAAATCAGTTGACATTCAAAGGCCTCATCGCTTGATCTTTTCCTAATCAGAATATTCAAGCATCTCTACTATGTTCAGTAACAATTGTGCACTTGCCCATTAAGGAACTTAAAAAAATAAAGATCCACTGTCGACTGAAAAAAGGATTTAATAATGGGAAAGTTGCTCTCGGGAAGTATACACTTTCTTTTATGCGCAACCGATAAAAATGAACATATAATCCTCAAAAATCCATTCAGAATCGTAAAAATAATTTAAAATAATTTTTAATTAATGTTTAAAACTCGGTAAAAGTCAAGACAAAACCATGTGACCACAAAACACGACGTGATTGACTATGATGTCAAAAGTTATGATGTCTGAATTTTCAGTGCATGCTATACGTTTTTTCCTGTTGCCTTCAACATTTGCCATTGTTTTCATCTGTAATTTATCTTATTTTTAAAATTTAAACCTTTTGAAAAAGGTAGTTATAATTGAAATAAAGTGACAAACATCCAAGAAGGCGATGAAAAACTATATCCTTTATGATGGAAGTATTGCTACAAAACATACGTCAAATACAAATGCAAATGTATTTTGCTGAAAAGCAAAAAGGATTATTTTGTGTTGCAAACCATGGCTTTGAATCTTCAAGGGAAATTTCAATGCATTTAGTAAATTTTGATGCTATTTTCTGTGAAGAATTAATGGAAAAATGTACTAAATTTTGAGAAACTGCCATTTTTCCAGTACTAGAACATTTTAAGTAATAAATAATGTTTTTTTTTATTTTCCTTTCCTTTAATAAAAAATATCCTAAAATTTTGTTGTATTAATCCGATAAAAAATGTATACAATAATACACATATTAACATTCAGCAAAGCTTTTGATTTCTGAGCAGAATTTTAATAGAAATATTGAGTTTCCAAAATTTGAAGACTGTTGAAATCTTTTTATAATTAGGATTCAAAGCAAGCAAAAAATTAGCATTACTAAAATAGACATATTTTTTATTTCATAAAAAGAATAGCATAACCTAAGTTAGAAAGCACTGTTATTGTAAGTAACATTATTTTTATAGTTGTTTACTTATCAATGGAGAAATGTGACATTCAAATAGTTTTATTCTTTATTTAGTTAGGAAATAAAAAAAGTACGATGGATAGATAGAGCATAGTTTAATTTTCCTATTCAATCAATGTTAATAATATTCACCAGTTGTAAAATACAATACAACATGCTAAATACAATACATATTATAAATGCAATTTTGAGGTTGTCAAAGTTTTCAATGCAATTAACAACAATATGATGCCAAGCTTCTATACTATTGGAATTGTTTAGTGACAGATTTTGATGTAAATGGCTGAGAAAAGAATATATGCACCATTGATTTTTGTTTGAATTTAATTTTGTATGTTTAAGAGTTCTACTCAATTTGAGAAATTCAATTCCTTGATTTTTCCAAGCCGTCTTTAGAAATACAAATTACAATTGCAATTTTTAATAATTAGATAAATGCAACAAAAAAGAATACAAATTAAAAGCAATAAAATGTAAAATTTGAGAACGAAAATAATTATAGAAATACATTCAAATTATACAAAAAAACTCTGCCATCATCATGATCTAATAAATTAACTTCAAATTATTTAATTTTTTGAAAAAAACACTGATAAATTTTTTTCAATAAAACAATCTTTCTATAAATGGGAATCAAAATGAGAAAAAAATGTGCATCACTAAAATAGATGCATATTTAATTTTATGAGAGGAATAGAATAACCCAAGTTAAAAATTGAACTAACAAGCTCCAAATTACCGGACAACCCCCCCCCCCCTTCAAAAAAGAAAGGTAAAACAACTTCTAAAGAAAATAAGACTATTACGAACTAATAATGTAAAAGTGAATATGCCTGCTCTGTAACATAGTGTAAATATTTCTTTCTTTTTGTCTGTTTTGTTTTTATTTTTCTTCTTCAATAAAATTCCCGTGTCTTGCCCATCAAACCGTTCAGTGTCCGGTCTGGTCACGGGTACGGGGGTAAGAGACGGCGTTCTGCTCTGTTATTGTGAGTAACTCATTACTTTATGAAATGTTCTTGCATGTTAATTATTCCACATGCAACAATAACAACAAAATATAAAACAGGAATATGTTGCCTACCTACACAAGCATGTGAACTAAGCATTTTAAATTCTCGTATTCTTCGAATGATACGTTCCACGTGAATGCGAAGAGCAGCAATACGCTTTGATTGCTTAACTTCCTGTTTGTACTTTTTTTGCTGCGGAGACGGGGGGTGGCCGAAAGAGATTGCAGTTTTTCTGCTGTAACAGGTACGAAATACTTTTAAAACCTCTGTCATCCATTACAGCAGTACCCGGAAATAGATTGTTCATGAACCCACTGTTTTCAACAATGAGCACATCAGATGCTCGACCCCCAAAACCTTCCGAAATCAAAGTGACAAGCCCATCAGGTGTACATGAAACTAGATACTTTAATGCATTGCAGTTATAATAGGCTGACCACGTAAATGCTTGTGACACTGGATCACTTGGCTTTTCAATTTCTATCTTGAATCAATCAATCATAGATATTGAATGGCCATGTACCTAGCACAAAAACAGATTGGTAGATGTGCCTGTAAAGCTTTCTTATCAGGCAACACAATCAACTCTTGCATTGATGATGCAATAAGAGGCAGTGATTTAGAAAATATCCTGCCTGCAGTACTTGTTGTGAACCCAAAATCCATGGCCAAAATTGAAAATTGCGAATTCAGTCTAATCTTTTTAAGAACAAGTTAATTATGGTTAACAGATAATTTTGTTTCATCAGAGAGAATATCTTAATCGAAAAAAGCTTTTCTTAGTAACACCAAAATAAAGTTTTGCCTCCTTCTCAATTGACAAAACTGTACCTGTAGCCATATGCTTTTTATACTTCGACGGCTCAACAGCTTCATTTTCACTAGAGTTGTCGGTGCTCTCTGCCTCATTTGTGGCATTGAAATCAGTCGAACTTGTGTCATTTTCAATATCAACATTTTGTTCAAGTTCCTCAGGTGAAGTAGCAGTTCCAACACTCACACCCATGTTATACGTTGATCAGCCAACAGAGGTCATTTGAACAAAAGTGTTTGTTCCTCTGCTTCTGTAAGGTTTTTGCAAATTCACCTGAATACATTTATGAATCTGAGGATTACCATCTTCTTGCGAGATAACACAAATTTCAGAAGAGGTGGGAGAAAACTCTGATGTAGCATTAGAAGTGCTGGGTATTTGTGCACTGTTATATGATGACATTGTTTCCCGTACAAAGTGCATATTTTTTCTTTTCTTAGCTGCAGATCTCTCAACCAAAACAGGGCGCTTTATTCGGCAGTCAAAAATTTGAGGGACAACATTGGGCTTCAACTGGAACTGCTTCACATTATTTGTTAGTTTCCACTGCCAATAATTTTCCATGAATTGGGATAGCTGTAATTCATAAGAAAGAAAAATGAATGAATGTTTCTGACACTTCAGCATAGTTATAAATACAGTGGAAAACATTTAATTCAAAATTTAAATGACCGAAATATATTGCCATGTTAAACGAATTGCATCTTAAGCGATGCAAGAAAAAAAACTCAACGATATTTTCAATGTTATCAAATATTATTAATTGTATTTCCTGCTAAAATTTACACGGGTAAATGCTTACATTAAAAGTCTGTGTATGAGCGAAAAAACTCTCAGTGATGATGTGACTGCAGAAATACAAGTATATTTTGAGAATCGAAATCTTTCTGTGGTAGGCCATTTTAATTTCGTGCTAAATGAAATAAAGGAAGAAATTGCATAACATCGTGTTGGGACTATAGAAATATTTCATGTTAACCGATTTTTCCTGTTAAGCACTCTCGTGTTAAAAATTTTTCACTGTATAAACATAGCAAATCTATGATTTAGAAGATTAAGTATCAATTAAAAACAAATTCTATACATAAAGATCAGTTTCACTAGAAAATTCAAAATACTCCGAGATAAAGGGAAAAATTGAGAAATTTAGTTAATAACTATTGTGAGTAGCTGCAATTTCAACAATTGTCACTTTTTTTTAAACAAGTGGTCAGTTTTCAAAAAGTTTTGTTTGCTAAATGATGAACTTTTTGAAATTTTATATTATCATTCATATGAACTTAAATAGGCTAATAGCTATGTTTATACAGTAAGAGCTTACTCATACCCACTGTTTGGTTAGAAGCATCTTTTAGATCTGACTTTTCAAAGGTTACAGATCATTATCGATTTAATTCTTATTTACATATTTGTATTCATACATAAAACAAATTTAGATTATTAATGCTCAAAAGTTATTATTTTCCTACTATTTTAATGTTAAGATATTATTTTACTTCGCTAACTAATTTACATTTCACTATCTTTATCTCATGAATTTCTTTATCGGCATGGGACACTAGCAAAAAATACAGATCATAGCAAGACAAAGATCAATTAAAAATATATTTACTTACCAAAAAATGATCTTCACAGCACCAAAGTGGAGAGACAGACGATAATTCTTTATTTCATTTCTCGTCTCTTTTCATAGCATTTTTCCAGGCTTTTCTTTTCACTGGATCTCTAATTTAAAAAAAATCTTTTCGGGAGTTTTTGCTGTAGAACTCGTACAGAACGTAACGATGCAATACTTATATGGTCCTTTTTTACACATTATGTAAAAAGTAAAGGAAATAAAACCCCAAAACAATGACGTAAGCAACGAAATCAGGGAACACACAATGGTGACAAAGCAGAGCAAGATGTTGTTTGTATAACATGTGACGTCATAAGCGCTCAGGTCACGTGATCCGCCGTTTTCGCGCCGAAATGAAAACTGAGATTTTAAAGTGAATTTAATAAATTTACAGATTTCCAAATATGTGTAAAAATGGTATGTAAAAGCTTATTTTTTCGTGCTCTATCTATTACAAGTGAAATTTAAAAACGTGCTATTTCCCCATTCCTTAAATTTATTTTATGTCTGTTTTTTCAGAGAAGTTTTCAGAAACAACAGATCTTTGTCCCTCTTCAGTAATTTCCGGTTTCGCAGTGAGTTCGAAAACAAATTTTCAGAAAGAAACAAAGGGGCGAAAGAAAATAAATAAATGAACCGGAAACACAACCCTTAGATCTTACTCTGTTTACTTTTTATGAGAAAGATTCCATTATCTTCCCATTTCTTCTTATTTGTACTGCCCGTTTTTCTATGAATGAATGTACTTTCCATTTTGATAAATGGTTCGAAAGAACAGTGAATGTTATTTATCTATTGTTGGATGTGAATAGGCTCTTTTGTTATGAAAATATTTTGCATGGACATGCAAAAGTTGAATTTTCTGATTTTATTTGATCTGATTTCTTATTTTGAATATATATGTGGAAAACATTCCACCAGAAAGAACTCATATTATACTAATTTTTCAAACTTGTAGTTTATGTATGGCAAAATAGATGGTACATTATTTTGTAGGCATTGTTATAAATCATCATTTTTCATTAAAATTATTAATTTTTAGGGAAATGTAAATTTTTATTACATAAAAATAACAAACCAGTTATAAAGAATAGTCTTCTGTTAGTGATATAAAATGGATTATTATGATCCAAGATTAAGATAATTATAAATTTATCACAAAAATTATGTTTTATCCTCTTTATTTCTCTCCAATTTCCTAAATGAAAATTTAGGGGAAATTTATATAGGAAATAAAAATTATGTAATGAATATTTGGCAATGAAGTCAGTATTTTAACATTGCCTTTTTTTGATGCAGCGCTTCTGGCACTTTTTTAATATGGATTTTTTGAATTTTCGACCAACATGAGAATCAATTGCCTTAGTATTCAAATATTTAAGTTATTTAAAAAAGTGGTTTCTAAGAATGCTATTATAGAAATAATTATATCGGAGAAGCCTCTGCTACACTTCTGAAGTCTTGAATATCTGCGTACAGGCTAAAAGCTACATCAATAAAATGCCAAAAACAAATTCTGAAAATTACCATCTCAATTACGGAATCTCAAAACAGACATTTTAAACGGGGGTTCTGATGAGAAAATAAAAAAATGGGTTTCCTTTTATTCGAGTCATTGGAATATAAAGCCCATCGATAACGATCGCTCCACTCCATGCGAATGGAGTGGAGTCCACGCCAATCCATTTTCCAGCCCATCCATTTAGGTAGATAATTCACAGCAGCTCCGCGGAAACCGCAAAACCCTCTGCAACCTGTCATTCCATGTCCTACTGAACCTACTTCTCTCCTCCCTCAGCCTTCAAAACACGAACTCGCCAACTTTGATTCCTTCTAGATCGAGAAAGGCTCAAACCGCCACCCCACACCGTATCTACACCGGTCTGATGTCAGCATTTATGGCCCATCAATCCATCTATCTTCTCTTGAAATCCAAATGGAGAGTTTGGATTTCAAGAGAAGTCGTATGCCCAAACTTTCGACCACGCCATATCAATTCTCGTGGAATTTTCGCAATGACAACCAGTTTTGGCGCGGAGCCGCCGAATTTATGTGGAGCGGAGCACTGATGAATGTCCTACTTAAAATATCTAATCCCTTTCGACAGTTTATGGGGTTTTCTTTTCTAGATTTCCATCATTGGAACCAAGAGGAATGATACAATGTTCAGGAACAAAGAGTATATAGGATGATTAGAGAAAGATATAAACTCCGAGGGAGGAAGGGAAACCCTTACGTATTGATAGTACAGCTTGACTATATACGGGGAGATAAAATTTATCACTGTGAAATTATGATATACTTTCCTCATATCGTTATATAAAGTTTGAAACGTATTATTATTTGCATTAACTTCTGCAACCCAAGTGACAACTATTTGAAAAGGAATATAGAAAATTCCCGCTAATCCGGACGGGAATGTTTTTTAAAAAAGCAGGATATACTAATTTTAGTGAGAGGTCAGTACGAAAATAATAATGCGAGCATCCTGTTACTAAGCTGTGTTAATTCAGCTGCTGTAAATAAATGCTTGCATTTTAAAAAAAAAAGTTTTTTAAAAAATCCACTTTTATAGATTTACCCATCTAGAATTAAGTGCATTTTAAAGCAAATTCCGTTAAATCCAGACTTTCGGTAACCCGGTCACATCCAGTCCTGATTACCTAACTCTACTGTATTAATTAACTGTTAAAACACTTTTTTTAGTAGAAAAATAAAATAAAATTTGTTTTTGATTATGAATCCAATTGGCGTTTCGTGTAGTAGTCTTGTGGAAATATGGATGGATGTTTAGAAAAGCAAGATACGCTATTGCAAAAATTAGAAACAATTCATCTTAAAAGTATGACGCATTGATAGAAATAGCCTAATATTATAATGAAGGAAACTCCTAAATATCCATTAAAATTTTTTAATAAAATTTAAATACTGATTAAAATTCCATGTTACTGTCAGCGACCAATTTTGTTTTTGACCATCAAATTTTCATAAAATTATTATTTTCTACTTTTTAGAGCACTGATAAGAGCGTGTTTCTAAAACAAACAATATTTTTTAATTCCTTTATTGTTTTGCTATATTAACAGTAAATTTGCCAAGTAGCAATTTTATTTTGTAACGATTACTAAAAATATAAAAATTTGAGAAATTCTTACGAAGAAGACACATATATAACTACTCTTCACTGGCATACTCTGCTGTGGCCTATTACGCAAACACATGTTGAGCATTAGATGCATACCTTGAGAATTTCCCTCTTTTGTTATGTACATGACCATCTAAAATGCGAGACACTTCGAATGTCTTCCTCGAGTTTTAATGTCTCTAGGGAACATAAACTTTCATTAAGGAAGAATTCCGTAGTAAGTTTTGAGAGAGCGAGAAATGAATGCACGGAACCTGGCAATGCTTTTCATGTAAGCTACGTGGAAATTGTTATCCGTTTTGTATAAATATTCTATCGCTTCAAACACTGAAACCTCTAGGGTAAACAGTCGTTTGCAGGTTAGGTAATTAATCGAATTCAGTTTGAAAGCTATTTAGTGAGTTTAGTGTGTGCAATATAGCTGGGTAAACGGATACTGTTCAATTTCAAATCAAAGTTTTGTATTCTAGTGTTAAGCCGTCCTTGTAGTTTCAGCTACTGTGATGAAGTCCTTAAGAAATTAAACGCTTTTACCAAGGTTTCCATAAATTATTCTTAGGGTTTCCTCTCCTCATAACTTCTGATTAAAGAACATTACGATAAATGTTATTACATACTCATAAAATGTAAGTCAAAAAATTCTTTTTTAATAACACGAGCAAAGTTAAGCAATTTCCACATGGCAGCCTTTCGCAATATGCAACGCATCGGCACCTGGTTTTAAATTGAGTTCAGCTTTCATGTGTTACGTGCCACGAAAGACCCCCACAACTTTTGTATCAAAGGCTTTTTGATATACGTCACCTCTTAGACGTTTTGCTTTTCTTATTTCTTCCAAAATACTTAAATACTTAACTGCTTTTGTACAAATATTGCATGCATTTTATTAAAGTTAACCGAGGCACAACGAGACTGAACTCAAATTCCTGCCAAGTGTCGATGAGTTTTTTATTAATAAGTCTAAATATTTCCATTCCCTAAAAGTTCCTGTTTATACTCCTTCCGTCTTGTTTTCTCGAATATAGATGGCGCCATGGTACTAGTGTTTCCTTAAAAAAAATGCTGATTTCTGATGCAATCCTGCTGCATACTGTCTCAAGATTCTTTGTAATCGGGTTCGAATCTCGGTACTCTAGTGCGCCACAGAACTCATGCAGATTTTGATGACGTTCGGTGAGTTCTGTGATTGGTGCCTTTCTTGTACTGTATTATTTACCAGTATTGTATATATATGTGTGTTGCTCTTGTATTGCCGATTATCTATATTCTGTTCTGACAGACTGTGTGTCCGGATGCCCTGCGAGGTTAGATATCTCGAGTTGAGATTGACTTTATAATAAAACTGCATTTTTATGCATTCTTGGTCTGCCTTTCTGCTCTGCCCTGTTCAAATGCTATTTCTTCTACTTTTCATAATTTTATGCCCGACTTCTTCGGCATGAAATATATCAATTTCTTTTTTAAAAAGAAAGTTAGCGTGGGATTGTGATAGCGTGAGGACATTTTTTTCACTATTCTGGGCATGGGGTAAGATTATTTTCATGGTGGCTACTTTTAAAAGCCAGCCCTATTAGCACATAATGCTCTGCAATATTTCTACGGTATCATCACGATATTGTTCGGCATTCAAAATACCGAGCAATATCGTACAGAATCTTGTGCTAATAAGGAGATGGCTAATATTTTTAAATCAATTTTATTAGCATTTTTATGTTTGTGTTTGGTTTTCCTCTTTATTTTAAAATAATGCTTTTTGATGTACCTTTGTCTCCTTTCTCTTTGTTCCTTTGATTCTCCTTTGTCTTTTGTTGGGAAATTTCGGGCTAAGAGAAGCTATATTTGGCGTAATACAAGCTTCTTACAGAAAAATTTTCCAATTATTATTTTGAAACCATTTCGAATAAAGTCCTTAGCCCTTGAAGAAATGGACTAGAATGGATTCCTTGTTTGTTTGTTTTTTTCGATTCCTTCTGAGTTTATCTTTGTTTTTCGGCTTTCTTTGAATGATGTTGATTTCCATTTTTTTTGTTTTTTGTTTGCAGCTGCAATTGCTCACGACTTAAACATTGTTTAAATTTTATTATGTTTTTAAAAAAATTGTTGTTTTTGTTTTCAGTTTAATTTTTTTTAATCTATTCTAATTTTTCTAGTTGATTCTTTTTAAGCTCTGTCGATGAGTTACAAAGCCGCGAACGTCTGCCTTGGGGAAATTACTTCTGTGCTATTAAAAACACCTTTTGAGCTGCACTTTATGAATATGTAATAGCATTTATCCTCATGTTCTTTACTGAAATGTTGTGATGCAGGGAACGCCCAACAATAATTTATGGACTTCCTGTAGTTTATACATAAACATGGTAATGCAAGACAGAAAATT
Organism: Araneus ventricosus; assembly: GCA_013235015.1. NCBI lineage: Eukaryota > Metazoa > Arthropoda > Arachnida > Araneae > Araneidae > Araneus > Araneus ventricosus. The sequence continues at coordinate 3,369,576 of BGPR01000015.1, forward strand.
ATATTTATTCTAGGAAAATTAACTTTAGAATGCTTTTAAGGTTGTAAACATTTTAACGAATAAGTTTTACATCAGGTTTGCTTTAAAATATGAAATTACTGGAATAAAAATAAAATTATCACGAATAAATAATAATGTCCCATTCTTTTTCTGCACTTCCATTCTTTATAATAAAAATATGGAGGAGGGTCAGATTCCAAGTTTTCACATAATATTTAAAATTACGATTATGTCAAAAGTTCAGGATTTTAGTTGATGCTTTCATTTGTAAAATATTTCGATTGCATAGTTCTATATTGTACATTTTTGTCTGTGGTTGATGTGAGATATGAAATTTGATGAATGATTAACAACAGGGTTTCAAGATTACTCATAGTTTTATTGTGTGTGTGTGACTGTTTCCGTTGGCGCTTATACACTTCATATTCGAATAGTATTTACTGTTTTTCAACAATCCAGAGATTACAGGACAATGACTAATCCCATACACCCTTTCGTAAAAATCTAAGAAGGTCATCGAAAAAAAAAACTTTTGAAAGAACAATCGTGGAATACATAACACAAAATATTCTAGCATTAATAAGTAGGCAATTTGTGAAATTATAACTTCAGAGAAAAAATGTCAGTTAACTCAAATAATTTTACATGAGTGAGAAAATAATCAGGTTGAAGACAAATTTGATAAAGAACTTATTTGATGTTCACATCGAAAGTTATCATTTTCAAAGTTTATCATAGCTTATATTGAAAATATCATTCGTATTTCATGCAAATCGGGTTTGAAACCACTTTCTTGATGAACGTTAATTAATTGTATCATTATTCATTAATTCTAAGCGTAACATTCTTGTATGAAATCAAAGATTATTTCATTTTTAAAATTTTCATAATTGTTTGGCTATCTTACCATTCTTTAGTCGAGCACTTTTTAACAAATTCGAAACTATAACAAGAGAGCGAAAATATTTATGAAATATGCGACGTCGATTAATTTTTAATGTTGTTCCAGACTATAACATCTCTTTACTCGAAAGAAACTCTTATAAAGAGGCTTTTTAACGGATATGGAGTTTACTTCTGTAAATATGTTTAGAAAATGCAATTAGGGTGCTTGAAAACGACTGAAAAAATAGCTTAAAATTAAATATCTTACTGCACAAACCACAATGGTTATAATCAACTCTTTAATTAAAACTTCTTTTCACCATAGAGAAATACCATTTCTTAATTCTAATAGAGGCAAAAACAAAAGGTAATAAAGACTCAAATAACCTAAGAATGCTTTCTTTTCCTAGTTAACGAAAAGAACTATTACTTTTAATAAGATAAAAAAGGCTCACAACTCTTAAAGAACTAAGAAGAAATAATTACATTAAGGACAAAAAAATTCCTATTTAATCTCTCCAAGTAATATATCCTCGCTTGTCAACATCTGTCACAAGACATCCGGGACCTTTCACAAACCAGGAAACCGTCCACACCGTAGAAAATAAGAAAACGAAACTCTGGTAAGGCACTATCTTCAGCTGTACCGTGAAAATGACATAAATATCATTTCCAAATGGAACCCGTCAGAAAGGCAGACGGGCATGAAACTATTAACTGACGTGTAGCTGCTGCCTAAAAAGAAATGGATCCAGCATGGTGTACCTGGTAATGCGATGTGCAATTTGTTAAATGAATGGATCTTGTTGTTTCTTTGTAAGGAATGGAGTTTGTCAGCGTTTCAAGAAATGTCTTCGATTGATAATCATTTCCTAACTTCAGAAAATGTCCTTTCAAATGTAATGAAAAAACTAGGTACAATTCATATTATTTTTCCCACAGGTTCGTAAGCAATTTTAGATATTGTATAGCAACGGATTCGGAATGTTTCCGCGCTTTTGTGCATGAGCTGGGCGGAGTTATTTTCATCAAAATAGGGAGGAAATGAAGAATGGAAGGGTGATGTTTACATTTTACTGAGCGTGATCTAACAAAGAACTCCGGAAATGCGCTCATATGACTCATTGCCTGACACCCCTTACCGGTGAAATATCGTCCAAAAGAGGTAGTCTCGGACTCCGTGGTCAGACTATATATGGAGGGTTCAGAGTTAAAGTAAACCAAGTCCATGTTTTCTCCATTATGTGCTAACACTGCCATGTTAGTGTAAAAACGTTACATTTTCTGTGTAAAAATGATTTAAGTATATATCATTTTATATCTATTAGGCAGCAAGAACAATTAGAAGTCGCTTTTTGTTTTAAATACAGCTAATCAACTTTGAGATTTGTTTCCTAAGAGATGGATCTCATGGACTTCGTTCACTTTAACTGTGAACCTTCCATGTAACACATATATATTCACTAAACTTTTGTAACCTAACTAAGAATTCCAGCATTCAAACAGATTGCTGTTTTGGTTCCATTAAAAATATCAGTGGCATTCCATTCGAAATAGTTCTCATCATCACCATTCGATTCGATATAGCTCTCATTCCTAAAGCGAAATTCCTATTTAAATAAAAAATCTGATTTATATCGAATTTTTAACATAAAAAATATGCTATTCAAAGATCTGATGAAACCATGAAATAGGTTTGATTTCGTTACAACTACAGGAAATACTGCTGCAAATCACGTTTAAAAATATCCTTTTTTAATTCATAAAAATTAGTATAAAATTACTCGGCCATTAAATTTAAATCATTGAAAGATCACTTCTTGAATTTTAAAATGGTTTTATGCAACAATATTTTCGGATATTAAAGCCAAAATTTAAATTAATCACATATAAATTAAATTCTAATTAAGATTTAGAAAAAATCGCTTCTAAATGTACATTCCGAACCTCCAAATAATATTTGGCCCAAATTTGGTAATTCTAGGACAAATACTCTTACCTGTAAAGCAATGAGGAAGAGATATACACATACACATACACACATTCACTTTTATTATTAGTAGAGATTCATGAGTTAAGAGGCAATTGCCGTCTCCTGTTGTCTCTAGTATATTCGATCAGAAGTTTAAGCTGAATAGCGCTGTTCGCTTTGACCGGAGAACAGTTTTTATATCCTCCATAGCTTTACCTTGCATCTTATTATAGAAATAAAAAGAATTAGTCGAAAATACAGCATGGTAATATCGAAATAAAAAAGTGAATGATACAAATCCAAAGTATGGGAAAATTAATAATACATCAATAAGTTGAAATGTCTAATATTTATTTTGTTTAGTCATTAATCCTGTGCTGTAAAATATCATTGCCAACTTTATTGCACTGTAAAGAAAATAAATCTTCATATGTAGGTCTTTACTAAGCACACTACCTTCATAGCAAAGACTACATATTCAAGTATTTTTATTACTTAATAATGCTACTAAAATTATGAGAGATCATTTCCTTGTAATAAAGTAAGATATTATTTATCAACGGATTCGGAAACCCTCCGCGCTTTTGCGCATGCTCCGGGCGTAGTTATTTTCATCAAAATAGGGGGGGGGAATGAAGAATGGAAGGGCGATGTTTACATTTTACTGAGGGTGATCTAACAAAGAACTCCGGAAATGCGCTCATATGACTCATTGCCTGACACCCCTTTCCCTGCAAAATCGTCCAAAAGTGATAGTCTCGGAGTCCGTTGCTCAACAGTAGTACAAAATAGAACAAGGACAGTCATGGTTGTCCATATTTTGTTCCCATTGATGTCGGTTAAAGTAGCAATATTGCTGTTTATTTTCCAATATCTTTTGATAGTAAAAGAGCAAATCATCATAATCCAAATTCTGTAAAGAGTGGAAACATTCGAGTTTTCCACTTGAAATCCTACATTCAAAATAAGAGAAATGTCTTTTTACTTAAAAGAAACGAGCAATACTTCTTTACGGATATTTCTATACAATGTTCTTTATTGTATTTAGATTTCCCCAGAAATATTTATGGTATATCTTCTGTTCCCTCGAAATATTTATCATCCATTTTTGCGGTTTAAAGCATTTAATGTGAAGCATGCCAAGGGAATACACACAGTTATGCTTTGGAAAGCTACTTCCCACGAAATATGTTTTTTGGCATTTTTAGTTTCAAAAAACAAATAATTAATGGCAAAGGAAGGAAAAATTGAGTGATTTTAGGATACTTCAAATTTTTTCACTTTAGAAATACACAAACGTTTCCACGTGATATAATTCATATTATGGTCCTTGACATCATTAGTTTTAAATTATTTTTTTACTTATAAATTCTTCAACAGTGTAAAAGTATCAAAAAATATACTGGCACTGTAGTTTTTAGTGAGTAATGATAGACTTATCACTATGTCTAATATATATTACCTAGTTTCAAAATCTATTACGAGCATTTATTAAATGTAATTTCCTCGATTATATTTATTAAATACACCATAAATATTATAGTAGACTCGTGACCTGCTTTACAGACTTTGGGTAAGAATAAATAAATATAGTTAATAATAAAAATAAAATTGGATTACTGTGCAACCATATTAAAAGAGGTACATGCGACGACATAATAACGGAAATGAAAAGTCTGCCTTGGAAATAAAAATTTCAAAAGAGAAACATATATTCTTATATTAACTTTAACAGCGGTAAATGCACGCGAATGAAGGATTTGATAAACAGCAAAATGACTTGAATTTAATTTTATAAGAATAGAGAAAGTATTGTTATTAATTGCGTTATAAAATTTTAAACGTTAATTACAATTAGAGAAAAAACTGGATCGCATTGGAATTAGTATCATTAAAAAGGTAGTTTTTTGCTCTTTAAGAGGGTTAAAAATAATTTTCGTGCGATAAATATTTCAGAAGTTATCGGCAAAAAAGTCTAAACATTAGGCTCAACAGCGGATAATTTTCGTTATTAAATTAAATATCTTAAGAATTAATTAATTTAGAAAGTTGAATAGAAATTCACCCCAGAATGTCGTGCAAATTTCATGTCGCTACGATTCACAGTTTAAGAGGAGATCTTGTCACAGACACACAGACAGATACATGTATTTTCTGTTTTATATTATAGATTATCTTGCAGCAGATTTATGAGATATCAGTATTAAAACTAGTTTTCATTTCATTTTATTATTTCACGATATATCATAAAGTTCTTTATAAGAGTATGCTACACCAAAATCGTTTGTAATTGCTGAAGCGGAAGCTCGAATATTTCATTGCCAGTTCTGTCGTCAGAGTGATTTTTGAGTCCTAATCGTTTCCGGATAAACGATTTTTCATGTGTTGGAGACATCTCGTTAGTGATAACTGTTTAAATCAGACAAATATATTGTAAAGGAAATTTATACGTGGTTCAAAGTTGTGCTTTGGGTAGAAAATACTTTTGAAAACTTAGAAGTAGAACATTTACACACTTAGATAATTTAACATGCTAGAATCAATTAAAAAGAAGTTGATAAATTAAGTTCATCCTTAACTAATTCTATTTCTCATTTAATAAACTTTCGAACTTCATTTAACTTCCGATTCTAATTTAGGTTTCTTTTCCACAAATGCATTTTGTGATGGGTTTAAAATCGTTGTTCGTTCCAAAACAATATTCTTTAATAATTATAAACAAATTACTATAGATTTTTATAAGAATTTGAAAAATTTGTCCTTGAAACTGAAATAAAATATTAAAAATTATGATTCCTCTCTTACTGAATTTGTTTATATATAATTTTAACTATGTAGTGCGCAGTTCGTAACACTCCACTTTTTTAGACCCCTTAAGATTATCGATTGATTCTTTTCATAACATTTCAGAAAAAAACATTCTTTTAAAAATTCAGAGAAGAGAAATCAAGAACACAGCGCAGAAACTGGTTATGTATGTATTCTTCATAGACTCGTTCCAAAGACAGTTCTTTGATATATAAAAGTAAACACTTCTTCCATTCGATTATTTTTTCGCTTCGATGTCCATTCTCATCTGTTCGTTGCTTCGCCTATCATGCCCTTGCTCATTTTTCCCTGACAAACAATAAACTGTAATAGTATGCAATTCTACAAATCTTATACACATCGTCGTTATTTTTTATTTGAAAGAAAAAATTATTTTGGGAAAATGTTCATTCTTAGATAAGAATTTATTAAACTATAAAACTGATACTTTCATGTATCAAGCCCCCAGTGCACATTTAAATGTAGTATTAATTACTTTTATATAAGAGCAGAGGAGAATAATCTTTATGTAATTGATAAATTTAAAATAAAGCATGTAAATGCTATCGAAATCCATTTCAATTTATCATTAATAATCCTGCTAGTTTCAAATTGCATTAAAAATTTCTCTTACATTTCGAAATCCATCGCTCTAAGATGATGTTTTTGCAGTCTTTAGTCAATTATCCTCATCTGCATATCTTTGAGACTTGTCTGGTGTTTGTTTATAATTATTAATAGATAATTATAGTTTTTTCTGGATCTATTAACTTGCCCTTAAATTAGGTAATGGTGAATTACTGATAGGGCCAAATGAAATGCCGGTTTTTAATAGGACATTTTCCAGGATATTTTTTAAAAATTCCGCACACTTCCAAGATATTTCAATTTAAAACCCAGGTGGACGTTAGTTTTTTTAAAGTTAATTACCATTAAGTAGGATAATATAAAAGTGTAGTTATATATAAATAATTAATTGCTAAGGAAGCATTAATAGCAAAAGATACTGTTGGCGTTGAATATTTTGAAAAGCATATCTAGAATTCATGGCATGCATTTTTAAGGGGAAAATAAATCCAAAACAGGAATTATTTTCAATCGGAAAATCCTTTCCGCTAATAAATAGGAAAAAAGATATGTGTTAGATATCAAACTCGTTTAAAAAACGTAGTTGTCGTTGGATCAATGATAGAGCTGTGCGTGTTCATGAAGTTAATCAAACGGTATTCTGTAATGTAGCAGACATTTATTCCTTTATTTTTTATATTAAAAATGTTATTTAGATAAAATTATAATGGAAAATATAGTATAATAAAATGGACGATGTCTAGCAAATTTTACTAGTCATAACATAAAGCTAGTTTTTGTATCGAATGATAACGTCTATGAATGACATAATTTTAGAAGATAAAATTGTTGCTTTTCATTTGTCGCATCTTATACTTGAAACAATTGAAGCCGACTCTTATGTGATGTTAAGATCGTTGGGTAAACTTACAGAAAATCTTCGTAAGAATTGTGTGATTATCCATTCTGATTCATTTCAATTCTAGAAAATAATTAAGAGAATGCTTTTCCACTACTCCAACTACATTAACCACTTAACAGTGTATTTTTCTGTATCGTCGTTGACCACATAACTATTTATTTGCTGATTTGAAAGTCCCTTCCTTTTAAAAGATTTCCATCCATATGCAAAAATTTCTTATTAAGAAATTTGGATTATCGAGTTCATGATGATTACACAGCGCAGAATGGGTCCGAAAACGTAGAATTAAAAAAAAGCACTATATTATTATTATTATTATTATTATATATTTATTCTACTAAATGATATGCTATTTTTAGCTCCAGAGAATTGTCTATATGTAATTCGCGAACCTGTGCGCTTTCTTTTAAATGTATGGAGTTTGAATACTAAATAAGAGGCAGCGAACACACTTATTCATCATAAGATAGCATTTGGGCACGGAAAACACCATTCAACAATAAATAAATTACTTGCTTTCATAGAAAAGAAAACAATGTCTATTCGACTTCTTACATGAAAGAACATTTTTATCACCACATGGAAAATCGCACTTCTTACACAATGAAGAAATTGCACTTCTTACGCTCTTCTTCGAAACATTCCCAAAGAGTTTTCCCCAGAGAAAATAACTTGTGAAGGGCTATAAAATTACTGGCTGATAAGTCTCAAAACAACTCCTTTATTGACTGAAATTTCTCACTTCAAGTAACTGTAGACTAACTCTTTCTGTCTCGTAGAAAATTTAGTAAGGACAGCAATCCCTCAAATTCAGTATCCACGTAAAGAAATAGCGGAAAAAGAAATCAATTGAGGCTTCTTGCTTCCAAAAGCTACGGAGGCAAGAATAAACGTAATAATGTTGGGAGAAGGAACTTTCACTCACGGAGCGTAAAAGAGCAAAGCAAATTGTCCACTTCCTCATTTTGTTTATCTTGGTTTTTTTGCAAGTTTCTAAATTTGTTTAGCAGAGTTCACGTAAAGAGTCATCTCAAACAGGAAGCGAAAGTGGTACAAATACAAATAAACACGATGTAAAGTTGATTAAAGAGTGAATAGACTATTTGAATTTGGTCTGGTTTGCTGCCTGCTTCTCTTTTAGAAGTATTTTATTTGTAGTCTAGCAATGGTTTAATAGATGACTGTTTCGAATTTTTCTCTAAATGACGTTGGGAAATTTACAGGGCTACTATAAAGATTCATTCATTTTCAAAACGCTATATATTCAGAAGTATTACACGTACGAATATGACTGATATATGAAAATGACAGCAAACTCATCAAGTTTTCTGTACACTCTACAAATGTTCTATACACGCCCCCTGAGTCACACGTCCAGGCGGTAATCGAATTCGTTCCATACATTTTGTACCTTTTTACTGTAAATGGTTAACAATGCAGCATGGATAAATTCCCTGAGCATTTGTAATGTTTTTGATAGTGAAGGTATAAAAACAAAGTCTTTAATGTTCCCCCAAAGGAAGAAGTCACAAGGTGTTAAATCAGGGGGCCTAAGGGAACAAAGCGAGGTCAACCTCACCAACACGCCCAATCTAGCGTTGCGGAAGTTCATCGTTCAAGTATCGAGGAACTTCTTCGACGAGAGTGTGCAGAAAACGTGATGAGTTTGCGGATATTTTCATATATCACTCATATTTTTACATGCAATATTTTTGAATATAGAGCGTTTTTAAAATGAATGAATATTTTATAGCAGCCTGAATTTTGCTTACATTTAGATCTAGATATCCTATGAAAATTCAGCTCCAAAATGCATGTTGTATTAAAGAGCTATGAAAGATTTCTCATTCAGTATTGACCCGGAATCAATTGTATATAGCCTTTTATGCAAAGGATTGAAACTTGTTCAATTTTCACAAAAAACTACACATTTGTGGGCATAATTTGTGATATCGAATCTGAGATCCACGTGAGGTTGAAAGTGTGTGAACTTGAAGTCGTCGTGTGAAAGTTTTATGACCACAGCTCAACATTACGAAGTTCGTCACAAAATATGACTCCTATGTATTCAAAGGGGGGACTTTAATCTACTAAACTAATTAGACATTTTCAAGAATTCTTAATAACTGGTCCTAATGAGCTTTCTCAAATAGAAGTCGCTATTTTCATTTTCTGCTTTGAATGTGCAGAATTTTAATTCTGAGAGAAAGGAACTGCAATGGAAATTTAACTTTTTGTTAGATTTACTAAATATTCTATTAGACAATTAATCAGTTTCTTCATTGGCCAAAAAAAAGAAATGAAGACTTAAATGACCGTTCACTTGCAAAGAAAAAGATAATATATATCCCGTAAAATTTTACTTTTTACGAAATTATTCGTTACTGTTACAATTCATCCTTTCCTCTAAAGACAAGACATGTGAAGTGAACAAAATTACAGACTCTTATTTCCAAAGATGATTCAGCAATAGGTTCCGTTTCATTACGCCAACTGAGAAGAACAGAAATTCAAAAACTGAGCAGTTGGTACCAGTACCACAATCTCACAAATAGCGAAATCTCGAAATAGCGGAAGGGAAATCAAGTGAAGGTTCAAGCTTCCAAAAACTGACGAGACCAAAATAAACGTAATAATAATGGGAAAGGAACTTTCACTCTCAGAGCGTAAACGTTAACAGGGAATATAGTGAGTCGTTCACTTCATCTTGCTTGTTGCGTTTCTCATTTTTTTCAAATGCATTTAGTGGTATTCACGTCGTCACTCACCACAAACAGAGAGCGAAAGTGGTATAGATGAAAATAAACAAGGAGTAAACCTGGTTAAATAATAAACAAACTGAAAGAATTTGGACTCTTTTGTTGTATGGCAACTTTTTGCTATAGAAAAGTTATTTATGTACGTTTACTTTTGCTTTTGCAGATAATTGTGTACCTAGTCCTTTACGAATTGAAGAGGGAAAATTTGTTTTGCTTATATTTATAGTTATGATGGAAACAAAGGTATTAAGCTCAGTTTGTTTGATTGAAAACTATTCACAGATATCCTCTTCTGGACCCGATTCCTAAAATTTAATGTATTGTTTTCTAAATTTTATCATTTTCTTTCCTTCTGGTTGGTATTTTCAGCTTAACTAAACCAATGCAAACCATATCTCCGTATCCTTTTATATTCAATTTTATTGAAATCTCATACAGAAAGAAAATAAAATTACGTAAATCATTTAAATTATGTTATTAGTTTAAAACAATATTGAAAACCGGTATATTTTGATGCTAAAGTGTAACTTAATTCTTTTGCATTTGTATAAAAATGAAAGAGCTTCCTTCTTGCATTTCTGACTCCTCCAGATCCATATATCACAGTATTTTGGGATGCGAAAATTTACACAACTTTGTGTCTTAATGATTGAAGTAGTTTGATTTGTTATGACAAATATATATTTACTTTCACGTCATAAGATGGTATCCCAATTTATTCCTGTTGAAAAAACTGAAAGGCTGCAAATTAGTTCGAGCAAGAAACAATTTCATGATGCATAAGCTCGCGAAAAAATATTTTTACTTTTTCAAACCTAAGTTTTTCCTAAGTTAAATAAAACCTTTTCCTTGTTAACTCTTTATTATTTTCTTAAAGATGGTTTAAAGGAAACTTTTTGCCTGCGAAAACTGCGATGCCTTACTTTCTTAATAAATTTCATTGAAAACAAACTCAACAAGATATTATGGCAAAGAAGCACATTACAGAAAATAAAGGTCCTGGTTCTATGCAACTTACACAGAAAAAGCGAGTGTCTCTGTCCTAGAATAAAGGCATATTTTGTCTCTGTGCGCGTACACAAATTTGTAAATACATTTGATAATATTTAATCACGAACAAAAGGATATTTGGTAGCTATTCTGAATAATCCATGATGCAAGGATCTCGATAGTTAATTCGCATTTATTATCTCTCGTATATTCAGTTTAGATTTTTATCCTAAGAAAGAAAGTTTACTATGTGGACAAATTGTATTTGTTTTTATGCATCTTAAAATAAGAAACAATAATGACGCACACATACCGTAAATGTAACACTAAACATTCATAAAAAATTAAAAACAGAACAATGAGAATAATGTCATCAAAATAATGAATTGAATCATCTAATTATTTAGTTACATTTGTTCGCACGAGAGATGTGTAAATATTCACGTTGACTGGTAAAATATTTGCTGTTTCATAGCATGTGATGACATAATAATTATGTTCATTTAAGAGTAAGAAATGAATTTTTTTTCTAGTGAGGATGAGCTAATCAGGCTCATGGATTTTCATTTTCTTTTTTTTTTTTCAAAAAGTGTCCCGATTACAGAGGAAAGATGTTTCTGAAAACTTTAAAAAATCTTTAAAAATCAGAAAGTGAACGGTAGCTTCAAATACTTTTTATTAGAACGAGGATATTTTGGACTTTACAATGATATAAAAATTTGGGTTCTCCGATGAGAATGCATGCAGAAAATTCGCAAAGAAAGCACCTCGGATTTACCATTTAACATTAAATAAATAAAGACCTAATTCGAATTTTAAAATAATTTATACGGCTATAGCTCCCACTTGTGCTAATCCTTCTGTAATCCAGATTTGGTCCGATATGTCAAATGGTCTGGGCAAGGCATAACGAATATAAAAAAAGAATTAAAAGCATACACACATACAAGAATAACCTATTTTATATTTCGAGATTTTGGGAGGAAAAGAAATAAAGACATGATGAATGCGATTGTAACTCCCTTCAATTGATCTCCATAAAAACATATCATAACATGGAACTGCCCGAAACCTTATGATGTGGTATGACGTCATTTCGAGTTATCTTCTGCAAGATGTGCAGTGAAATAAAAAATCATATTGCGTGGCTCATATGCCATGTGCACCATGATCTGTCTTAAAGAAGAAGAAGTCTGGCTTACACTTTAATGCCGTTATCCAAAAACTTAACTGGAAATAAGCATACTAACATGATATCTCTATTCACCTAGTAAAGAAAGAATGCATATTTTGAAATATGTTCTAATTCTTAAAATGTATTTCTATAAATTAAGACTTTTAACTAGTAGTTCTGTCAAGAGTAGACCTCGCTCCCACCCTAATAAAAAAAATCTAAGATTTTCTCTTCGTCGCATTTTCTTAAAATCTTAGCAAATGTTATTCATTGTGAAGACAGCGTTGTTTGTAAGGACACTGGGCATCATAATTTGACTCTCGAAGAGATAAACTGGTGTAAAATGTTTAGCACAATACTTAAGACGAGACAAATTTGGAGTTAATATGGATACAATGATTCACAATCAGTTACGGAGAGCGGTGGGGAATATGGATACAATGATTCACAATCAGTTACGGAGAATATGGATACAATGATTCACAATCAGTTACGGAGAGCGGTGGGGAATATGGATACAATGATTCACAATCAGTTACGGAGAGAGGTGGGGCATACTGTAGTCGGAGCTCACATTTTACAGTGAAAGTCTCGTCACGATGGCATTTAGGGGTGCGACCAGAAAGTTATGAAGACGAAAATGGATTTTGACTCATCCCGTTTGATAGGAAGCTGATAACGAGGTGATACTTTCATTAACGGTTTCGTTTGATGTGCATAGCATCAATAAATATCGCATTTTCGTAAAAATAGTAAGAATATTCGAGAAAATATAAAGGTTAAATATAAATCTTGTTTATAGCTTTTTTTCCTGTTTAGTCCCATCTAATCTTGTCTTTCTCTTTTCGTGAAAGGTTGTTCGGTGATTTTAGAAAATGATTAGTATTGTAATGTAAGGCTTCAATTATTTTTAAATTTTACTTTGGTAATAAAAGAGTGAGTGGCAAAGGAACATTAATATCATAATATCAGAGTTGTAAATAAACATAGCTCGCTTATCGCTGTGTATCGTTATCCGCATTTCGCTAAATAAATGTTATCTATTTTTATAATCTTTGGCTATCTTTTAGTTTTAAATTTCTATTTAAACTCATTCGCCATCTTAACCATTTCTTTATACCAATCTTATATGGTGAAGTCTAGGATTTTGTGAAGCTAAAGGAATTTGTCACTTTTCTTTAGTAATGTCGCCGATAAGCATTCCATTGCGGTCAGATTAGTGTGTAGTAAAATTAGCTTTTCCAAGAGAGCGTCTTTTGCGTAAATGTAATCTACTAAAGTTTCGTTCCTCTTCAGTTAATGATCACTTTGATGTGCTAAAAATTCTTGCATTGTAATGCGCCTTTTAAATCTTGATGCAAGAGCAGTTTTCCATTCATTCAAGTCATTATAATGGTAACCTTGAGTTATTTGCCCATTTTTAGCTGATCCGGCGATACGTGAGATAGCATTTGTCAATTTGAGTTCATTTGTCCTGTTTGCTAGAGTTGAAATTCTTTCTACTTCTTCTATCCACTCAGACGCATTATCCATTATATTTCCTTGAAATATTTAAATACAGTTTGTCTTATCGTTAGTTGATGTAATCTGAATTACATTTATCGAATTTATTTGTCATTCTAATAGCTGTTTTGGGGATTCGATTAACGTAGTGAAAACTAAAGTAATATTTGGATCAATCTTTTAATCTTAAGAAGGTTGTGGAAGTTGGCGATTTTTTTATTCTCCAAATTTCATCTGCAGCTGTAGGATTTCGTTCAATAAATCAGCGCTGTTCGGAAATGTTTCAGAATTTTCATATTACCTTGTTAATTCAGCAACATCTCTATCTCTTTACTTCTCTCATCTTTAGGCGGCATATCGAAACATTTTGAAAAAGATATCAGCAATAAATCACAGAGAAAAATCCAATCCTTATATTCGTTATTTAAAAAATAGCATCGACAAAATTTCCCTATTAAATAGGCATCAAATTAAAGTAACTTTTTCACCTCACATGATTAAAACCGATAAGATGAAGCAAAAACATAATTTGACGATAAATATTATAACTTGGCAAATAAAATTTTAACACTTCAAGTGGTAGAATGTGAAAAGTTATTATTGCTATGGAGATCAGACGATTTATAAGCAGACAAAATAATATTGGCGAGAAGCGTCTGGAAATTCCATTTAGGCTTAGCGATTGCGATGGAATCTGGAAAGTTCCGATTTTTTAAAAAAATCTTTAAATTGCAGGGATGCGCCATTTTAAAGTGTAAAAGAATTGTCTTAATGGTGAATCACTTTAAATATAAATTTAAAATTGAAAGACAGCCAAAGATTATAAAAATAAATAAGATTTATTTAGCGGCAATGCGAACGGTGATATGATGATGATGAAGCTGTTTGAGATACAGCTCTCTCCTTGGCACCAACGGTGATACATAGCGATCAGCGAATAATGGTGTTTAAATCTCTGTTGTCATAATCTTGTTGCTATGTTGACATTTACTGTTTTATTACCAATTAAATTAACGAATATAATAATTAAAATAATTATTTTATTACCGAATTGAAATAAATAGAAATAAAACATATAGACCGTTGTCTATTGCTTCAAGAAATATTTCTGCCAAATTTGAAGGAAATCAAACAACGAAGTTAGTCGTAATCGCGTAACAAACAAATTTACAGACAGACAAGTGCTAAATTCTGAAGTTAAAACATAGACCTCGCTTCGCTCGGTCAATAATCATTCATTTAATTCACTTACTTTTGAACTCTTTTTCTTTGTTAAAAATAACTTAATTAGAATTAGTGTCAAAAAATCATTTATTTAATTTAACGATCTTTGTGTCTACATCATTATTCTTTAAATCTTTGATGTCACAATAAAATGCTGATGCGTGCTGAAACAAATCTACATTAAAACGGATTAATTGACAGAACTCAAAAACATTGAAATACACACCTTAGAAGAATTCGGAAATATAGTAAATGATAAGCAATTGCATTAATAGAAAACGGAAACAATGAAGAAAAGAAAACCACTCACAGGAATGATTAAAATCCTTATTGCAGATAATGACTGGAGCTGATTTTTAATTCTGATGTCTAACTGATTATTTATAACTTTGATATCACAATAAAATATTGATTCGTACTGTAAAAAAAGCTACATTAAAATTTCTTAATGGAATAATGGATGGAATGCAAAGGCACTGAAATATAAGACTTCTCAGTAGAATTCAGAAATGTAGTAAATGAAAAGCTATTGCGTTAATGGAAAATGGAAGTAATGAATAAGACCATTCAGAGGAATGATAAGAATACTTATAATGGATAATAACAAGAAAACCTTTGAGTGACTCACAATGAATGACAATGTAGATGAACGACAATTCCATAAGTAATTTCTAAATGCGTTAAATGTATCAGCTTTTAGTGGAAATATACTGTCCAGGAGACACGATATAATTATGATACATCCATTGCCATTTCTAATTCTGAATAATGTCTGAAGTAATGCTCAAATTACATTACACACATCTCGAGAATCTAACAAAAAAGCAAAAAAGCGTTTCCACAAGTAGAAAATTTTGATACGTTTTCAACAGAATTTATGAATGTTTTCCTTCAAGGAAAGCTGATCTCTTCTTTTATAAAATAAGTTTTAAATGATTTCTATAGATCGATATGGAAGAGTAAGATATAAACTTTTCCCCGAGAATAAAAAAATATATTAATTTAAGCTTCTCTCGTAATTAAAAGGATATTAAACGCAGCCATTCGACGTAACCGACTCGGTACCTTCTTCGTACTGCTTTAAGTATCCATATCTTATGTACGGAAATTTATTTTAAAATATTTAATACTATTTTATATAGAATTCGGATTTTTTAAAATTTATATTTAGAAATATAGTTACTTATTATATTTAAGTATAGGGTTTCATAGGCAATTATTGAATACTTTCAAGTTTCTAATTTAAAAATTATAATCTTGCAATTCTTTATTATCAGCCGCTTTTGTGTACTCTATTTATCAAAAATATATAAACTGTTTCTAAGTATCACTCTAATGCATTATACGACAAATAAATATCCTCTTTTATGACTTTTATTACAATGACAGAATTTATGAATCTGGCAGGAATACTAGATAAATGCCTACGAAGTTCTTGCTGTAATTAGCACTGTTTTTTAGTGCCATTATTCAAGTTAAATGGAAGAAATATCATAACTGAAATTATATGCATGGTGATATATCTGAAAAGTCATCTTACTGAATGACATATACAGCCGAATAAAAACCTTATCAAAGTGCGTCGTAAAATAGCATCCGAGTATCAACTGATTATAGCCTTCTGTAGATGAAGTAATATATTGATTCTTCAAAGTTTCATCTGTCTTCAGCAATAGTAAGAAGCTTCAATATTCTATTAATAATTTTTCACTTTACTTTTTAAAATATCATAGTTGAAAGATTCACTCTGCCACTCTCACACCCAAAAGAAATATTATCTACGATCACATCACAACAAGAAAAATGCCCTAAAAAAGACTCTTTTTTTCCTGTAGCAAATTTTAATGATAATTCATGAATTTTTTTTCATTCTGCTTTTAATTTCCTTACGGAAATTATTTTTTTTTTGAGGGGGGGGGGCTTTTTTTCAGGATTAAAGTTTTGCAAATCATTTTGATTTATTGGTGGAAAATACACACATACGTGAAATAAGCATTTATTTTGCAATGAATTTTGAAATCGAGGCACATATGAGTTAAACTCCATTCGTTTTACTTTGACGAATTGCAAGAAAACATTTGTCAATACGATATTTGTGTGTTAAATGTATGCTTTGCGTATATGAAATACACTTATAAATGAGCATAAATAGTACATGTGGAATACAAGCTTTATTTTTTGAGTTCCAAAAAATTTATCCAAGGAATATGGTAAAAAGGAGATTATTTATGTTAATAAATCACTAAAAAAGTCCCTAAAGCCACCGTCTCTGGCTTTCATAATTGCAAGTATTGCCAGGATCTCAAAAAAGCTCACGGAAACAAAATTAATTTTTATTACGAATTCATTTTCATTTTCTAGCTACTTCTCATTGTTTCTAATTTATGCCTATAAAAAATTCAAAAA
Source organism: Araneus ventricosus (assembly GCA_013235015.1). Lineage (NCBI taxonomy): Eukaryota > Metazoa > Arthropoda > Arachnida > Araneae > Araneidae > Araneus > Araneus ventricosus. The sequence goes on from BGPR01000015.1 coordinate 3,386,786, forward strand.
TGCTTTTGAGTGAATGCATAAACGCAGGAAACACTGATTATGCGTACTAAAGTACCTTGGACTTAGAATTAGCTATAAAAGATTGCTTAATACAATACACAACGAGCATAAGTAATAGAAGACCATTCGATAATAATTCCGAATAATAGAACATCATCTTATAAGGAAAATAGCCTTAATTTATGAAATAATATGGATAGATTTTTGAACGTGAGGCGATTCACTGTGCTGCGTGAATCACTGATTTCCAGAGTACATTACTTTAAATACTGTAAATGAATATAGTGAATGAAAAAAATCATATCTCGTATATGTAATTAATCATTCTTTATATTATGTAACTAATCATTCTTCATATTGTGTAACTAATACGTTAAAATAACACAAGTATTTCTAGGTAACGTTCTAAAATAAGGCTTTGTTTGAAAGTACTATCTGATATTAAAAAAAACATCTGCGCAAACTCTGCAGAACTGTCTGTACGTCTGCAAAACTGAAATAGATTTCAAATCAGGTCTAACATATAGGTTAATCAATACTGACAGATTTAAGAATTTTTTATTGATAGCATTCGGCAGTACCGTGGTAAACTAGTGTTTTCCAGTGATAAGGATAAGTTCATTTGCTGTAAATATGAAATGAAATTACAAAATCAAAAATAAGAAACTTTCATTTATCTAAAAACGCTTACCTTCTTCAGAAAATGTCTTGTTGTAATGACGTAGCATGCAATCCAATTCTTCTACGGAAATTGATGATTCATTGAACAGCAAAGAATAATCGTCGAAATTCAAAGTATCATTGAAATCGAAAAGTTTCTCCATTTTGTTTTATTGCAAGATTTCTTTCATCAAAGCCATGATTTAGTCATTATTACAGATGTAATGTGATTCTGTAAGTACAGAACACTTCCTATTTATGCACATAGAGATGATTCTATAAGTATTCTTGTAGAAGGCGAGTCGTTTATTGGCAGCATCATCAATTTTATATATCAGGTAATACACAAAGGAATCTCAGTCACAGTTCATTAGTTCGTACTACTTACAAGCTTCTTCGAACACACAAGAAATTTTTGACTTAAACGAGAGACGGCAAGAGTTGCAATTCACTGTTCTGCGAAAGAAATTGGATGTTTGCATTAGATAAGAGAGGGAAGATGAAAATTTATGGTCATACTGTCGCACTTAGATAACACCTAGCATATTGCTCAGCTGTAGGCATTAAAACATTGATATTTTATCTCAAATAACGTTGCGCAGACACATGTTTCTTAAAAAACGTGGGCACTGATGGAATCTTCCGGTTTTACTTTCAAACATGGTAAAAACTTTAGCCTGTTTACGATCTTGATAATAACAGAAAAACGTAACATTTGAGATTTTTTCCATGTAGATTACTTACAAGCTTCTTTTTATTTATTTCTCAAATTAGAAATGCAGTAATAATGTAATTAGTATAGACTAGATTCGAAATTCTACTTTCAATCTGCACACAACCTTCTAATGAATGAAATGCTGAAGGTTAGTGGGTATGGTCTTCCAAAGTATCAGCAATCACGAGTAAAATTTTACATTTTATTGCGCATACTCAAAAGACATTAATTTTTAATTTGTTAACAGAAAAATATTTTCTTGCATTAAATTATTTTCAAGCTCCTCGAAAACCTGAGTCTGTAGCCGAATAGCATACAAACACATTGAAGCTCCTCGTATGTTTAATGCTAAAAGAATGTCTAAATAACCAACAATTGCATTAATTAAAAATTTCCACATGCATTTTGATGATTTTTTCTATAATATATTCACAGTTAATTGAAAATTTAAAAGGCGAGAGTAAACGAATTTAGTGCAAAATTCGCTTGGTATTTCTTGACTTAACAACAGAACAAGAATATTATTCTTTGAGAAATGATATGTAATTTCGTCACAACCACTTTATCTGTAGTTCAGACCAGTTCAAAGTCAGATAATATAAGTTAATAACAATTTGTAGTACATTTGGAATTATTTTTATCTTAAAAGATATATGATAGTAATACATAAAAATTCCTTATCTTTCGTTCATTTAATGGATATTTTATCAAGATATTTCTATATGATCCATCTCTTTTCAAATAATCATTATTTTATAGTTCCATACGTGGTTAGCAATATCTTATTTGCAAGAACAAATATAATGGAACAATATTATCATGGAAGTGAAATAATAATTTATGTCACTCTACTTAAATACTTGTATGTCACTCAAATAAATTGATATCCAAGATTATCACAAAAAGTAATGAAATGAAAGAAATAACTTATCTTCATTTACTCATATGGCTTTTGAGTCGTCATATCTACACTGTTAGATCTCGTTTCTCCATTTCATACCTGCAAACAATAGAAAAAAATAAATGAATGCTTTTTCAGAGCAATATTGAAGAGCACTTAAATTACACAATAACTAATAAATAAAACAATGAAGTTTCGAAACAATGAAGTTTGGAAATTAATAATTCCTTCACTTATATGAAGAGAAAATTGAATTTTTGACTCTACCAGGTTTGAACATTCAAGGATTCATCTGTACCTTTTAGGGGCTGATTCGAGCTGTGACAAATAAGTTGCTGATATGGCTTGCGACTATCGGCAAATGAAACATACAGTGTGCCCGCTAAAGTCCTTTGTCACCCCAATAATTTCTGAACGGCAAGAGTTATAATCATAAAAGTGGGGTCTAGGTATAGTAAAGTTCCCATGCGCTACGCAAGGAAACCGCTTACAGCGCCTTCTGGCGGCAAAATTCGGAGCTAGCGTTCTTATCTCAAAAATGGTACAAAATACGGGAAAAAAAATAAATTACAAAGTTGTTCAGCATCATCGATTTGTTACAAAAAAACATCTTGCGCACAAAAATGATACAAATGAAAAGCTCAAAACGCACATTTGTTTGATCGCGCTGAACAAAACTGCACTTGCCGGAAATGAGGCTCATCTATCTGTCATGCTCAAAATGGTGTCCTTCAGAAACAATACACATCTGGACACGTGACTCCACTTCTCTCTGCGCATTGTACAACACGACGGCGCCCCTTCGCACAAGGTATCAAGTGTCCAACAGTATATTCGGGACATATTCCAGCAACAAGTCATCGGATATGCTGTTTGCGTAGAATGGCCTCCGCGTTCACCTGACCTGAACCCATTGGACTTTTTACTGTGGGGATACATCAAACAGCGAGTGTATGCAACCCCTCCACCAACATTGCAGGAATTTCGAAACCGTATTAAAGATGCTTGTGCTAGCGTGTCACCTGCCATGTTGTACAATGTGCAGCGGGAAGTGCACGGGCATGCAAATATGAATAATTGCGCAGTATAGAGTAAATAGAGATGAACACTTTTTGAAGTAAGAAGGCATTTCCATTAATCTGTTTTTAGAAGCACTCGCTTTAGTTCTCAATTATAACAGGTGTTTAACCACTTAACAGTGTCTTTTTTCTGCCATATTGTGTAAAAAATAAGCAGATTTTTATTAGCAGTTTTGTATTCAAATTGATTTTATAAATTCAAATAGGCTGTCAAAAGATTTACAAAAATTGATTAATTTTTGAAAATTTTTAATTGCAGGGAGAAAAAAGGACCTGAAAAAATTGGTTTATCTAACTTAACCTGACCTAAAAACTGGTTTACACTTGTTTTGGTAACCAACATTAATTAGACTGGTAGAAACAATTACTAGAAACATTGCAAAGTCAAGAAATTGAAAAAAACCGGTAAAATAAGTGGATTGGATTCGAAAAGTGTCCCGCCCGAGCGGCGTTCGGGCAAAACTGTTAAGTGATTAAACATCTTTTCGAGCACAAAGACGATTTAATACGCAATAATCATTTCTCGAGGTGTGACTTGTAGAAACTTTCTAATCGGAAAATATATCAAACTTCATTCTTTCAAGTTTGTTTATTGTCCCTTATGTGAATGGTAATAGAACCCATGACCACAATTTAGTGAGAAGGCTGTAAAATACTTATTGCCATTCACCACCAGACACAGGGTGTTTCTCACATCCTAAATAAAAATTAGCGTTTCAGAAAGTTAATGTCATTCCTTTTTAAAAGATACATCTTCATATTGTGAGCTTGATGTTAAGAAATTATAACAAAGCCAGCTCCTATCTCACGGACAGCATTACAATCGATTAGTGATGATAAGTGCAACAAGTTTCATAGTCATTTGAAATGTGTCAAACAAGCATTTTTATCATTGATAAATCAAAAGATGATTAAAAAGCTTCATGTTTATTCCTTATATTTAACCATCTATTAGTCGCCCGAGATCTCATAGATTGCTTGGCTATATTTTACATTCTACCTTGGAATCGTTGATAATTGTTTTGTGGTTTTTTTAAACATATCTTCATGTACCTTCCAGGAATGGGAATTAACGAAGTTTCTACTTCAATAGGCGAATGCCAAAGGTCGGAAACTGCTTATCCGATCTCTCAGATGGTCGCGCTCAAATTCATACAGATTGTTCTTCTTGTAGGTTCTATTAATAGATTTTAAAATGAATTTTATTGTAATTGCCTAATACGAAATAGATTAACGTTTGAAGTGAATTTAATTTAGAAATTGTAAAGCGTTTTCTAAAATCGGAGAGACTTATGCTAGTACATATAAAACGAAATAAATTCAAAGAACGATTAGCAAGATATCTTTGCATCATTGTGGAAATAAAATGGTATGTCCAAGAAATCATTATATATTAGGTATTAATTATAAAGATAAAAGTTTAAAATATTGTAAATAAAATAGGCATGTGGTTTGAGTAATCCCAGCACCCAGTATGAGGCATATAAAAATCGTACCTAAGGAGAAAAGCTTCGTAAAGTAAAATTTGTGATCTCGAACAAGTTGCATAAATATTCTTTGCAAAATTATTACTTCATTTTTACTTTTTTACAATCAAATAAGGACAAAGCAAAAACGTCAGCACTAAAAGGCATCTATATCAAGTATAAAAAGGGAAATTTATGGAAATGGACTGAAAAGAGTTACAAGAGGGGAAAAATGGTCAAAAAGATGGATTAAATGGGTTAAAAAATGAATTAAACTTAATGAGGGATTAGCATAGTTGCGTAAAATGAAATCTTTGATATCAAACATCTACTTATAAATTGTTTGCAAATTTATAACTTTACCTTCAGTTTTCACAAGAAAATAAGGACTCAACAAAAATGTCGGTGGCGAGTTTAAAATTAAAGAGGACAATTTATGGAAATGGGCTCAAAATCGGTAAGGGGTGGAATTTGAATAAAATGAATTTGTTTTTATCTCGAACATCTACTTATAATCTTTGCAAAATTTTTAGTTCATCTTTACATTTTTGCAATCAAATAAGAAGCAAGCAAAAGTGTCACCACTAAAGGACAGCTATTTAAAGTCTAAAGAGGGAAATTTATGGAAATGGGTTTAAAATATGTTCAGGAGTCGGAAAATGTTTGGAAACAAGCCGCAGGAAAATTTATTATTCTTGTCGCCAGAGTTATGCAAGAAAAACATTATTCCTGCTCTCCAGCCGTTTTTATGTAAAGAAAATATTCAACTCAGAATACCCAGTCGGATGCTCATTTAATGAATTAATGCGCGATTCTTTTATTTCGGAGCACGTTCCAAAGGCCATATATTAATTAAGTCTGAAATGAGGCAGGTGGGGCCTGGGGCTGCGACGGTGAGCGTTGGAGCAATTAAAGTAAATATTCCCGCGAAGTAGGGCGCAATTAATTCACTCTTTTGTCTTCAGTAATTAGTATGATAAGGGGTGGAAGCTGTGTTTATCCAGGAATTCTTAAGACGCTAAATTACAAAAAGGTAGATCTTCAACCCATTTTAGGTGGTCAGACATCTTTCCAGAACAAGATGTAATCGGAGAATTTACCGGAATCAAACAGTAATAGAATGTTTCAATGTTTACAAATATGCATAGCTATTTATAGAGGGTAACGAATGCGATGAAATTAAGAAATTTGCTAACCGATAAAACTAAGATTATTTGTAACTTATACACTATTAGTTGTCAATTAGGAATTATCAGTAGTATATATTAAAATATAGATTAGTTTAATTATTCTTTGTAATGTTCTGGAGGCAATCAAGAAATTAAGATGCTAAAAATTATGACATATTTTGGTACTGTCTAAAACAAAATTTTTCCATTTGAAAATTTATTCTGTTTTTTAGTGTAACTAGGACATTTTAGAACTCTTTCCCAAGAAATCTTTTGCTATCACAACTATCGTGAGAATTCTCTTCTCGACTCTCTTGCTTCAATGTTTTCATTATTGGGTGCTTTGTGCTTAGCTTCGACGTATAAATAAGATAAATTAATATATATATTTAACCATTTACCTTTGAGTTATGCGATTGAAAATGTGACTCTGATCTACTGCGTGGACGTCAAAAACGCTTATTAAATTACCGTTAATTAGCTTGTTGAGTTTTTGAGATTGAAAAATCATATAAAGAAACAATCGGCCATTTGAAGGTTTTAATTCCAAATTTGACAATGTTATTATAATCCCGTTATAGAACCACATGCGAAACTTCAACTATTTTGCACATTCCTTGTTTGACATACCATGTTCATATGTACACGGAGAAACAGACAGACAGATTTTCTACAAATTTGATACAAATATTGACAGAATTTGATACAAATATACATTCGTATTAAGACCATAATCAAATTTTTTCCCGCTCAGTCTATTTTCGAGTTATTGCGCTCATAGAGAGCCAGAAATAGTTCCAGAAGAAGTTTTTTAAGACTAAGGGAGTCGTAAAAATCTCGAGGTGTAATTTTTTTGAGATTGTTATAATTTCTTATTCTATACTCCATATAAGTAAATTTTAAAAAAGCATTTCATTTTTTTCAACTTCTAAACATTGCTTTAATATCTACTTTTTAGTATAAGCATTTTATTATCTTCATATCTAGAATCAAATTTTCTCGCAAAATATAAAGATCATGAATATTAAATTTAACAAGAGTAAACTATCGAGAGAAAACTCTAAACCTCGAAATAAAGCTCCGAGAAACATAATTATTAGAGCTCTTTAAGCTTCATTAAATCTCAAAAGACGGCCGTAATTTTAATTACAAAAGTTATTTCGAAGAATTCTCAGCGCCATCAGCATTCATCAAGTTCTTAATAACATGCGAATCACAGAAGAGGAAATGGAACGTGTAACAAACCGACAGCCTTCAAAGTAAACCTTTGTCTGGTTGGACAGTGAATGAGAAAAGAACTTTCGAACAAAGCCTCTGTGAAATATTTGTTTATATGATTAAAGAAAGTAGCAAAATATAGTCAGGCAGTCATGGTCAATCAGAATTGCATTGCACTTCAACCGGATGTTTGGTCTGCCACTCATGATGAACACTGCAGACTGATTTGGGAATTTATTTTTAGTTCGTAATAATGTACCACTGTCGTTAAGTTCATTTCATTTTCTTTCAGAATCAATGTAAGGTTATCCTTTTCATGCGAAGAAGAAACAAGTATGTTTGCTTCAGAAAATTAAACTTTTCAAAGAAGTCGTGCAATAATATTTAATGAATATGTGACGTTACATTAAGAATAGATTTCTTGTAACTTTTAAAGGTTTTAATTGTCACTGATGATGCGCCATTCGATGGCAAGTGTGATAATGATTATCTCAAAAAGTGGGAAGTAGCAGAAATTTAATCCTGTAAGCAGATGTCTAAATTTTAAACTCTTTTCAGTTAATAATTTTAGCATGATGTTAGTATTAAGAAACTCTTTTTAGTTAATTTTTTCTAAATAAAAATAAAAAGAACAATTTTAAAAATAAAAAAAAACAATTCTTTTCATGAAGTAAAGTTTAAAAAAGTGTTGTAAAGAAAGACAACTTCATTTGAGTTACATTGTATAATATTTTATCAACTAGAAATAACATTTTAATTCGCAACAGAAAATGGTAACGGAATGGTAATGGAAAATGATAAATGAAATTATATCAGAGGCTAAACTTATGCTGAATTTTCATTTCCTTTCTGTGAGCTATCGCTCAGATAAATGCATAATTTGAAAATGATTTAGCGTTGCATTTCGCTATTGCTATTTATATAGTTAATTTCTCATCTCATGAAAGCAAATACTCAAGTGTTTGGAAAATAAAACATTTTGAGGCGAAAGCAAATAAGAATGGTAAAATAATTGTGAATAAACAAAGAACCCTAAAACGATTTTTATCCAAAAAATAAACAATTTAAATATAGCCTCTTTATGAAAAGGAAAACCTTGAAAATCAAACAAACTGGAGCAAATAGTTCAAAAGTAAACCAAAAGAAATCTGAATACACAAAGAAATACTTTTTTCCGACCTAGCACATTTTAATTTTCTTCAAACTAATGAATACCGACCAAATTTATGCATGAGTGCACAGTGTAGAAAGTCTATAAAAAGTAAATATCAAAGGTTTTTAAATTCTGCTGTCATTTCGAATGGCAAACATTCGCTCAAAGCCTTTAATGAAGATAACAGTCACAATGAGAAAGCAATCTTCATTCCAAATTCATTGCTTACACTGATTTTGAAATTTGCATATAAATTGCTCTTTCTTCACTTTGAGACGGATGGTACTTGATATCTCTTTCAGATGATATGCTTCAGAAAGAATGACAGAGGAATTTTAAAGTTAGCTGCTTAGCTTATATTAAAATGCTTATTTTTCTATTAATTAGAGTATGAAGACTTGTAAATATAATAGTGAGGACTGTTTAAAATTTATCAATACAAAAAAATTAATATAATAAAACTGCATAAATAAATTTCTTCGGGTTGGAGTTTTCAAAATTATTGTGAAAAAAGCTTTATCGTACATAAATATGATGTTTTATCTGATTTGAGGTCAAATTTATACACCTATTCTGATCTCTTGCTGCTTTAAATTAACATCTTATTTTTAATTAATCGTACGTATTAAAAAAGCAAAATAATGCATTTTGCATTTCTGCCATTAAGGATGTCAATTTTATAAGCCATTACAAATTTATTTTATTGCATTTTGAACTCAATGCAGAAGCAAGCTTAAAGTTTTGTTTGCATACTTCCATAGGTAATAGTTAAACGATGCGATTTGTCTTCGTCATACAGGCAATATCCGTAATTTTATAAAATTACTTCTTTTATCCTTATTTCATTCGGATATGTTGCAGACTCTGTCCTAACGCCTCCGTTGTTTCCGAAATCACCACCGTCCCGCTAAGGTTCTTACACCCTTTCTGTTAGGCTGGGTCGGCGTGGGTTCCTTTCCAATAGAAACCGATCTGAATAGAAGTATAGAGAATTCTTCACATGGTAGTGAAAAGTTAAAGCCTTGTTCCGACTGCGTATGTCTTGGCTCTTCGAGTCGCTCAAGGTTCGAACTTGTGGACTGTAGTCGATGGAAAACCGAACAGTCGCGCCGTTCCTACGGCTCGTGGCTTGGCAATTCTCTCGGTAGCGCTCGAGTGAACGGATGCACTGACGCCATCTAGCCACCACTCCTTCCTTTGATGTGCAAGCTATTTACTGCCAACAGATGCTCTTACAAGCCCAAGAGCCACATCCCAGATAGCACGTACATTTGCAGCAAGTTTGATTTTTACTTGATATTATCTTGTCATGGCAAATTTGACGCGTCGATGTTGTAGCGAAACTGCTGCAAAATAACGAGGCAGAATCGCTACCCTCGTTTGCAAAACATGTTTGCCGCAGGTTTGCTATCGGCTTGTTACGGCGAAAATAGACAAATAGCGCCACCCCTCCTTGCAATGCAAGTTTCCTGCGAAGGTGTCATGACAAGTTCGCAGCACGATTGCAAAACAAGTTTGCTGCAAAGATGATAGCACACTAAGAGATCATTTTTGTCTCTGTTTTAAAAAACATCCGATTTTTAATAGCATCTCCTAGACCGTCCTTCTTTTTATTAATTCAATAAATCAATGATAATTTGTGAAAAAACTAACCTTTTTATAAAAAAAAATCTTGAAGCATTTTCCATCTTTTTACTAAATATAGAACTCGCACTTTAAAGAAAACTTAATTGCCTTTTTCTTAATGTTGAAATTTTAACGTTTATAAACAAAATTAAACCTAAAAACCAGTCAACGTTTGCTGAAAATTTTTAATTTATACATTTTGTCCCATTTTAAAAGTAATTACTTTTGAACTCTAATTTCATAATTTATTCTACTAGCAAAACGTAGTTATTAGCGAAAATCGCTCTCTCTTTCACTTCAAATCATATTCGAAACTCGAAATTTAAGAAATTAACGAAATCAAGAAAACAGTTTAAAATAAATCGATAAATAGATGAACGATATTAGCGCAATCTATCTTCTCCTCTCAGAGTTTATCTGGCAGAGTGGTTTAGAGCATCAGGTTAGGAAGAGGTAGGTCGCGATCCTAGGTTGTGTTCGTACACTGTTTTTGCTATATTTTGCAATGAGTTTGACGTGACAATGAGTTTGACGTTTCTTTTCGGAACGATTGAACAGTCAAAAGCTAATACTTTAAACATGTTTATAAATGTCGCATCTCATCGGATTTTGGCACACTGTTTACATTAAATTCAATTTTTCAACAAAATAAATCACAGATTTGGCTAAATTCAGTAAACGAGTGCTCATTATAAATATTTTACTTTTGATACTAGTTAATTCTATCTAAATGTAATTCTCTTGCAGATAAAAATGTTAAAGATCATAAATTCCTTCAAATAAATTAATTACACAAACTGTTAAAGATTCAGAATAAAATTTTAAAAGCTATGAAGACATTTAAAGGGTAGGAAATGTGCAGATCTATATTCTAGTTTTGAAAATGAAGATGTTTTATGAAAATTTAATGTTCGTTTTGTATAATTCATTCGTTTTATACATTTGTAATCCATTATTTTTTTTGGAAAAAGATCCTTGTTTCGCACATTTAGGCTTAAATCAACCATTTTGCCAGGCTCAACGTTAGAAAATTGCAATGTATTGGAGATGAAGGACCCTGAGTCCATGCGCTACTACTAAAACAATCATCATTGGCGCATATTGACTAATGCTCAATGAGCATTAGCCAGGACATGAAAACATAAAGTCATTTCATATGGCGTTACAGTTTCATGATATACCTTATAACGCTTGTCATCCAAACATTAACATTACAACAACTAGCGAAGCGAAATAGAGAATGACCTGGATGAACGATTTTGTGAACATACTAGAGCTCAGGATGGGTTTATCAATTATTTCAGAAAGATCTTTTGCTTGAGAAGCTGAATCTCGGGTCTAAAATGAAAATGCATAAGAGACTTCATCTATATTTTTTCCATGAGAAAAAGAGTTAAAAAAATATCTGATTGAACAACTTATTTTATAAATAAAATGCAGAAAACATTTTAAATTAATTATTAAAATTAAGAAATGTCTAAATTAAAATATTTTATAATATGGAAGGCTTTGTTCTTTGGTTTTATGGTAAAGTTGGCATACATAAATCTGCGCCGTCACGTCCATTTTTCTCTTGGAAAATACATAATAAATTTAAAATTATATTAGTTCGTCAGTCATGTTGGCACAGTAAGAACTCCTGTCAAATAATACAACACGTGCACTATTTCCGAAATTAAACTTCTCTAACTTAGAAGTACAGGGATATTCAAAACAATTACACCTATTACAAAAAGCTATAACTTTATATTAAACAAAGATAGGAAACAATATTGAACTCAATCCAGACAGCAGCTTAATGCTTGGTGTGTATGGAATAATTGCTCTATGTGACTTCTCTAGGTCAAGTGAGCAACAAACGTACGGTAGTCCATTTCAAGCCAGACACTCTGACCATAGTGTGAAGCATGTTTGCAACCATAAATGCACATTCGACAAGTACATGCATGCTCTTAATATGGCTATTTTATTCTTCTGAAATTACTTTTTGTAACTTTATTTCATTGCGATATGTAGTACACTCGGTTTTAACGAATCCTTTGCTTCCAACAGTGAACGCACTGAAAGTATGCACAGATAATGCTTCAAGTGGTATTGAAATGGACTTTCGGAAGGATGTTGCCAGTGTGACCAAGAGAAGTCACATAGATAATTATTGTGTATGTAAAGATTCTTTCTGTTTTGTGTTCAAAGTATTTCTCTCCATCTTTGTTAAAAAGGAAGTTCAAGACATCTGTAATTATTGCAATTGTTTTGATTAAACCTGCATTTTTAAGTATATGATTTTTGAACAAAATTAAAGTTCAAATTCAGGAAACCTATAGGCTGTGTCCAAATTCTCCAAATTTTGAATGAAAGTTGTTTAATTTCATCGAGTTCTTACTATAGTTTCAAGATAAATACGAAATCGTATAATACTATTCGCTGTACTGAGATTATTGGTAGCTTTCTATTTAGAGTCCACTAGCTGAAAGAAAGGTCTCAGATATCTAAATTGAGGAATA
>BGPR01000015.1:3399286-3442256 GCA_013235015.1 Araneus ventricosus
AGTCCACTAGCTGAAAGAAAGGTCTCAGATATCTAAATTGAGGAATAAGTGCTTTTATACACATTTAATTAACATGACTAGTTTCAATTTTGAAATGATGGAATATTGTAACCGATTTTTTCACTTACTCCCTGATGTACTAGAGTTTTTAAATTGTGGAAATTTTGTGTTCTCGATTATAGCAAACTATTTTAATATTTTCAGAACGTAATTATCAATCAACCGATCAATTAATTCATTTTGTTTTTAGAATTCGGGCAAAAATAATTTCAAGATTCTATAATATCTATAATAATGAACTATAAAATAAGGATTAAAAAGTAGAAAAGAAATAAAAATACTTTTTACTTCTTAAAACATTAATATGATTGCGTTTTTAAAATACTTATTCTATAAATTTATTTTATCTTGACATATCAGGACAAGAAGAAGATTAAAATAGAGTATAGAATGATACATGACATTATTTAAATTAGTAAAATGTAATTTGTAGACATCTAATTAAAAAAGGATATTAACACAAGAAATTAAATTCGCAATTATAATAAAAAATTGCAAATCAGCATTTTCAACAAATTATAAACAGTAAACTAAACGAGGCTTTAAAAATCATTCAAAAACAAAGTATTAGATAAGTTTAAAAAATGGACTGCAACCGAAATTTTTTAAATGAATCTAAGCAGCATTTAATCTATTATTCAATAATTAATTCAGTTCTTCAATTTTTAATCATCACATCAAGCATTCCAATTAAAAAATAATATTCGACGTACAAAAAATATACACACGCATTCTCTTTTTCAATTTGAATGTTCTGAATAATAAAAAAGGAGCGGAATTTAAATAAAGAAATTTGCTTGAGAATTCTTTAATATCAAAAAGAAATCCCCTCTTTTTATGTTTTTATGTTTCATCACTGTCATCGTGAGATAAAATAGATAGCAACTTTGTATCTTTTTTAATAATAATTTAATTAGGAAATAATCTAAATAGATTTTTTTTCAAATTAAATGCCATTTCTTAAAATTTCTCATTTAATATTCAGCAGTAACTAGAAACTGAAACTTTCCAATCGGATTTTTTAACAAAATCGGATTTTTTAATTGTCCACAAATCTAAGCAAAAGTTAAATAAGCCTTTAATTGTACGAATAATGTATTTTAAATGGAAAAAAACACAATATTTGTGCTTTCAGATGAGTGAAGCCAATTTATATTCAAGTGACACACACCAAAAGCACAACGCCAATTTCTTTTTGGAATTCACTGCACATTATTCAGGAGAGAAATGGACTTAACATTAAGCTTAGCGTAGAAGCAGTTAACATATCGCTATAACATCATATGAGCGGAATCCGTTTAATTTTTAAATCTTTTCCACATCTTGCAGGAGAAAAAATATACGCGATATCACAGCACAGAGTAATAAGACATGTAGTTAGGTGTTAGATGGCATGTGCAATTAACCAATTAATTTGGAACATCCGATTTTAGGGACGCTTCTGAAAATACATCATAAACTCAAAAGAATTATTTTTTCAACATAATTTTTTTAAAAAAAATATTTTAAGTATTCTTTTCTTTTATATTCAGTCAATGGCAGCACATACCAAGCTTTCGGATCATGATGTCTTTTCGGTAGAAAAACTAGGAAAGTAGTTTTTGCAATATGAAGAAGCAAACGATAAGTTTCTTCAATTATTTATCAATTAATTTATTTGCATTTAAGAAATCTATCAGTAAATAGAATTTCAGAAAGATGCTTTCTTCCCCATTATCCCATAGTCTATGGGGTACTTGAGAACGCTTCAGGGTAAATTAAAAGCGTTCCTGTAAGTGAGACAGCTAAATTGATAAATATTTTGGACTAGCAGTAAGCGCACGGCGTTGCCCGTCAGGACTACAACAAAATGAAAAAAAAAAAAAAAAGAAAAGAAAAAACGCCCACAATGACATGAAAAAGTTTTGAAAACAAAAGATAGACATTACTGATTTTCCCGCTTATTTTTTTTCGCGATAAACAATATTAAAAAATTGCAACGTGAAAATTATTATACTGCAAGCAAAGTATGAGAGATGAATAAATACGTTAAGATATTGCCGAAAATAATAATCAGTCGCTCAATTCAAGGTTATGACGTCACCTCCCCTTCAACCAATCACATAGCCAGCTGCGTTCCGGAAGAGTGTTGCGGGAGAAAATTAGCTCGAGAAAAATAACTTTCATCTGCCCAGGAAAAAATTAATTTAAAGAAAACGGGAGAAGATATTTTAACTATTCTTTTTTTAAATCCGACAGAACCGTTCTAGTTATAAGCTGAAAAAAATTGAAAATATAGTGTTATTAGAAAGTCGGATGCAACAAATTTAAAAACAAAAATCACATTCCGATGGCAAAGCTGACGATTTTTAAAAATTTCTCAAAATTCAGTAAATTATGTTGGAAATTCAAAACAAACTTCATCAGAACGGAAATCGCGTGCTCTTTTCAAAAGTGTATCTATTTTTGTCGTACAGTTATCCGAAACCATGATATTGAGAAATTAGTGCGAAAAATCACCCAAAACAACACAAAACATTAAATTAAAACTTTTCTAGAATAAATTTTAAAATTTCGGCTTCGCGGTGCATTCAGTCTCCATTAAGACTACCTGTGTGCCAAATTTCATGGCTGTAAGTGCGATAGATTCGTCTGGACATCGCATACAAACACACACACAAATTTTGCCTTTTATAAGTGTAGAAAAGAGGCACTGTTTAATAAACCCTGCAGAACATGATTATGCACTCACAAAAATTATAGACCTTTTTTCCATCGAATATTATCCCTTTAAAGAGGAAAAATTGCAATACACAGAAAATTTGTCCCCAATTACCCCAACTATCCTACAAACATCACATATATTTTTGTTGCCCATTAAGTTGTCTTAAAATTTGGTATTTATGCGGAATTTCAGAAAATTGCTTTATTTATTAATTAATAACGTCTGAAAGATTATTCTAATATTTCTTAAAATTTAATAATAGTTTTACTTCTGGATAGAATTTAATCAGGATGACTTAATAACATATATATAAAAAGTTATATTGTTATAACAAATTATAAATTTATTTAAAATTATTGCTATATCAAAAAAGTCCGAACCAAGATTTAGAGATATTAATCCCCAATAAAAAATTATATCTACTAATTTTTGAGTTATAAATTGTGCAAGGGTAGATGTTTGACATCGCCAAATTCAACACGTGCTTAACAGTATAAATTTCTGCAATAAAAAAAAAGGATTTTCTGAGATCGCTAAGCAGTAGACAAAAGTATAATTATAGTAACCTCGGGAGAGTCGCCACATCCGGGATAGATGTCGTCCTCGTCATCTGACCGAGGTTCAAAATTACGAGGTCCGTCCCAAAATAACCCTCGTGTTGCTTCAAAACGGGACGTTAATATAACTAAACCAAACTAAGCGATCCGGTATACACGCCGCAGTTTCTTTCGTACAGGATGCCGCGATTACTAAAATTGAAATTTATCTAACCGTGTCTTATTTTATTATGTTACTGAATTTTGTGTTACTGAGCACTTATTTGGGTTGAACAGCATGTTGGGAGCAAATTGACTCGGTATCAGGTGTAGGGTCCTTAATCTGCGATGCTTAGAATAAATCTGCAACTGTTGGCAACGCCCCTCGGGGCTTTAAAGTCATTGGAAACTTCCCTTTTAACAACAACGCTCTCCCAGATCATTTGTTTTATGTATTAGCGGATAGTGGAGTGCCCGTACCAGAAAACACGACACAAGAGGAGGCTAATTCATCAAGTAAAGTACTAATCAACACACCTCAAATCAATTTACAGCCTGCAGAATTAGGAACTAGTAGTGTAAAACCACCACCTACCAAACACCTACATAAAATCTCTCGTATTCCGAGGCTTAGCCAGGTGACAGCAAAGCACAGAATTAAGAAAACAGCAGTACTCATAACCTCTATTGACAATAGGAATGCGCTTAAAGCAAATTTAGAGAAAATATTCCAAAAATGTAAGAAAATTTAAAAAATGATGACAAAACTATCAAGAAAAAATTCAATTTGAATCAGGTGGAGGATCCCATGACAGTTCAACAGACATTGATGAATGTTCAAACAGTATCAAGTTTACTACACCAAAGGAGAAAAAGGGAAAAATAAAGAGTAAAAAGGCGAAGAAAGATGCAAGTCAAGAAGAACAGTTGGATCACACATGTGACGCAGACGTTCTTTGCAAGGAATGCTCAGAAAACTACTACAAAATTAAGAGGAAGTGTGATTGGTTTCGTTGCATCATTTATCAAATGTGGTTACATGAAGAATGTACTATTTTCGACACTTTTTGTGTAGATTGCAGTCGAAAAAACAGGTCTGTTAACAAATAAAACAATGCAAACACTATTTTACTTTTTTCTTTTCCCTCTTTAATACACTGATGTTATTTTGTTGCTGAAATAACAATTAAAATTCAATCTTTAAAAAATAAGTAAATAATTTTAGTAGTGAACTAAGTAGGCAGATTAATATTGATTTAAACCTACTAGAACGTTTTATTGTACTCATTTAGTTTCTTTTTGTTATAACATAGGTAATTATAGTCCAGATATGAATACTTGTTTGAAAATTTTTTATATATTATTTCATCCTGTTCTTATGTCAGACGCTGCATAACTCCTGCACAAGTGCGGCGTCTCACCCTGAATGTACGGGTGACGCGCCGCAGTGTAATGTTTTAGAAAAAAATTGTTAAAAAATATTAATTATTTTTTTATATTTTTTGTCGCAGTACACATGTTGTATATTTAACATTAAATAGCACAGCATGATTTATTTTATTTTATGTGCACCATGGGATTTTATACACAACTTCAAAAAAATATACGGCATATATCCCGGAATTACCCCATATAAAAATATAAAAAAAACTTTTTGAATTCCATGAAATTTGAAAACCCAATATATTTCTTATTATTTCCTCCTAAAGGTTTTGAGAATTAATAATGAAATAAAATATCAAGATCTGAGCATTAGTATCGTTTGATATCAAACCACGAAGAAATATGGAACAGCCATTTACTTTCTGGATCTTCTCCAAATGAAATTGCTTCTATAAAACAATGAAGTTGTTTTTTCGTCTCAAAAACAGAAGGAAAGAAAAACTGATTAGTCGACAAGTGGCTAGAAAATGTGTTATCACATTTAAAAGTGGGTGGGTTAATCTGGCTCCAGTTAAATTATTTGACAAAAGAACTAATTACTCACAGCAATTTGCGTTAGCTGAATTCAAGAAAATTACGGCATAAAATTAAATGGTTCATAAGAACAGAAAACAAGTGCCATCAAATTAATGAATGTTGTTTTATTGTGAGACATATTGTAAAGAATTTATATTCAGCGATTAAAAATGATATTGTTACGAACAGAATGTCACTTACAAGCAATGTTAATCTTATGGTTGGGAAGAGAATTCTACAGGGGTATGGGAATGGTTGTATGGGAATTCGGGGGAATGGTTCTATGGAAATTCCGGGATAATGGAGACATCGATCCCCGACCTTGGCGACAATTTTGAAGATGAAATATGGGATCTCAAAACTACTGGAATTTTCTTCGTATCTCTATTAGTGGCCGAAATCCGGATTTATCCAGATGCTTCCTTGTGACGTCACGGCCTGTCAGGGAGACTATAAATTGACCGTGCTCGGATCACAGGGTGAGCGTGTTGATCGACTGGGATTGCCTTTGGAATCTCTCTTTGGAGTGTTGTCCGCAGTGCGAGCTGATAAGTTGTTAGAAGCCGAGCTGTATTGAAAGTGCTGTTCTTATTAGTAAATTGCTGTCTGTTTGTGTTGCTAATCTGTACAAGTGCTGTTTTCTCTGTTACCTGCGCTTCGTGTTTTTCGAAATATTCGAGAATAAAGTGTTATTCTCCGTTACCTCCTTGTTGGACTGTTTTCACAGCACGCACACAGGACGATTTTCGCAACAATCTGAACTTTATATTTTGTTTGTGGAGAGTAGCAAAACGCATTTAAACAAGTTATTAGACAGCTTCAATGAACAAAAGAAGGCTGAAATGGAATGGTAGTAGAATCGCGGCTTTGAAA
Organism: Araneus ventricosus; assembly: GCA_013235015.1. Taxonomy (NCBI): domain Eukaryota; kingdom Metazoa; phylum Arthropoda; class Arachnida; order Araneae; family Araneidae; genus Araneus; species Araneus ventricosus. Next base: position 3,405,419 of record BGPR01000015.1, read on the forward strand.
TGGTTTGAACTCACACTCGGAACCAGATCCAACTAAAGATCCACCGTGTACGAACCTGGCGTACTCTAACTAATGCGTCCAGAATTTAGTATGACGTTTATGTTCAGATCGGTGGAATTCTTGCATTGCAGCCTTGGGATGCTGTAACCTATATTAGATTGCTCTCTGATTTAATTTAGGTAACATACATTTCCCCTTTTCTAAGCAATGGACAATAAGTTATTATTAATTAATTAACGTAATAATTATATTGTTGACATAATGAAGGCAAGTTTTAACAAGGAAATTGTAACTAAGAAAGTACAGTTTTTAATTAATGTTAATTACGATTTTTTCTTCAAAATAAATTTTCTTAATATGATATTAAAGTAGTCCTTGCTCTAGTTAGCAAAAATTCGCGCAACTGAGGCTGAACAATAAACAAACATAAAAATGTAAGGTTGAAATACATATAAATATATGGATGTGAATTTTGTATTTATTTACGAAAAGAAAGGTTAAAGTACAAAGTTTTTAAATTATTTTTTATTTACCATTAATTTTCATCCATTTTTTATTCGTTTTAAAATTTTAGATTCATCTGCGATAGCAGCTTCTTCCGTTCATGAACAATGTTGGGAAAGAAACACTCTTCTTTACTGCGCGTGTGCAGATGCAGAAATCGGTGCTAGCATAGAAAACAGTTCTTTCAGCCGTTTTCTCTATCTACGAAGAAAAATATACCGCTTTCCTCAGCGTTTCCTCTGAAGATTGACAGCCATAAAATGAAAGGCGTTAGATTGTTGATTTAACATATCTTTGTTGATTAACGTATCTTCCAAAAGTCCAGAATAAAAAATATAAATGGCATGCATAAAATATATTAAAGTTTAAATTTAAATCCTAAGGCTACGGGAATAGCAGCTCATTCGAATACAAAATTCTCTAAAAAGTTGCATATTTCTGTGGAATTACATGGTTTTAGTCTAATTTAGAAAATATGGCTACTCTTAAATTAATGGTTCATGTAAGATGCATTTCGTCTTTTTAAATATTTTTGTCTCTTCGAATTGATTAAAATTCTAGCAAATTTTGGTTCCTTTTTCATTAATTTTCTTCTTTTGAAAAGTTATTACTTTGTGTAAATATTTTTCCTGAAAATTTTTATAAGAGACTTTCATTATCTACTTCGCAAAGTGTACTTTGCTGGTGCTATTTATTGAAGCGCAATTTCATGCAGATTTGCATTAACTATTAGGTTGTATACTGTTTTTTCTTTAAAATAATTTTGAAAACATTCTATCATACCACCTATATACGAGGAGAATCTATTAATATCCTTAAAAATTAGATTTTAAACTAATTCATCCACCAGTAGTTAATCAAACAAGAAAACTTAGAGGCAATTTCAATAGCTTTATTTCGTCGGGAAAACTTTCATAGAAGGACAGCTTTTTTCTGTTTATTAAATACAATTCTGAATAGGGCAAAATTTTAATCATAGAATATTTTTAAACTTTTAAGAATTTTTTAGAAAAAAGTAAAAGACGCCTACCTTTCTATTAAGTAAGCTTAAATAGATAATATTAATATATAATTAATAATTAATAATAATATATAATTAATATTTCAAGAATATATATTTGTGGACACATTTCATCGTGATATGTCTAGTTCATTATACAAAGGCAATAAAAGAATTTGTATACCGGATTGCTCTTAATTCAAGTAAATATTGAAGACATAATCTCACTCAATGTATTAAACTTTAGCTCGCTTACTACGCGTGAAATTCCATACGGCATTTTAATTTTGGAATCCATTGAATGAGAAGGAAGGAAGCGTTATCAGAGCACAGTGTAAGATAGCTTACATGAAAATGTTGGTTAACGTGTATAGTATTTGTTAGGAAATTCTGCATTACATTATGATATAACATGCATTCATTTCTAAATTCATATTGTCTCGCGTACTTTTTACTATAAGATTTGAAACATTGTTTCCTTAAGTGTTTACGTCATTGCTTTGAGCTAGTCACTTCACTTGACATCGAAATTCACAGCTATTTGATCGGAATCGTATGACTTTGTCTATAAGATAACCTCAGCTGATATGTAGATTCACTGAATGTTAGCAGAGTATATATGCTTGTCTTTACTATGTCTCTTTAAGCCAAGACTGTGCTGTTTAAGTCGAGCCGAAGTAGCTTAGTGCACAGGTTGTCCCCAATTTGGGGTGGTTAGGGTAGATTGATACGCGGGAACATTGATACAGTCCATAAATTTTGATGATTCGAATGGCTCCAGATGTTCACATCCACTCATATATATGCCATTGTAACCTTAAAACAGGGTATATTTTCCGACCATGTTTAGTCAAACGTTAATTTACAGATGAATCAAACAGCTTACCTTCTCGTCTAAGTGAAATTTACTCTAAGTATTTGTTGTGTGATTTCTTTAAATAGTTTCGTTTTCCTGCCAAGGAACCTACTCGAAAGGTAGGAAAAAACATTATTTTTCCAAACTATAGTGTCTGGCCAAATTAATGTGGTCAGACACTATAGTTTAAAATTTAACTTTGAACTAATTTCATTTAACTTAAAACTAATTTTAATTTCTAAGTATGTGTGTAAAATTTTCATATCTTTTCGAATATTTCCCGAAAATCTGCATAGATTTTCTTAGAATTTTGAACTTGTAAACATTAGGCTTGTACTCACATTTTACAGTGAAGATTTAGTCACGAAAGCATTTAGGGGACCGTCTACAAATTGATGAATATGAAAGTTATTTTGGCCCACCCCGCTTCACAAAAGGCTGGTAATGAGTTAAAACTTTCAACAATGGTTATATTTGACGTGCCTAATATTTACATACAATTTTGTAAATTTTTCAAAAATATTCGGAAAGATATAAATGTTTTCTTAAAATATCCCAAATTTTTCCGCATGTTTTTTGCTTATAACATGCAGAGTTTTCCATTCAACTGTACGAAACTTACAGAATACTTGATAGTATGTTAGAGAAGCATTGTGTAAAAATTTGAATATTTCGGAGAATATGAGCATTTGTTGTAAATAATTGTTTAGTACGCATGCGCGAAATGTAGCGTAAATTTTATTTCAGAACTTCAAACCCATATATGTAGGGCAACCTATGTAAAAATTCCGTCAAATGACATTAAGATTTATAAAGATATCATCATAACAACTTGGTGAATTTCGGTACACTCTAAGAGAAGCTAGACTTAAATCTTTGAATAGTAATATTAAAGATTCTGTAAGTATAAGACACTGAATACCCATATATACCTATTAATTAACTACATTATTTAAAATTATTATTATTATTATTATTTTATTACATTTTTAGTACATTACTTATTATTATACATTATTTACAGTTTTCCATATTAATTGGGCAACCAACTGTAAATAATGTATAAAAATAAATAATGTAATAAAATATAATAAAATAATAATAATAATGTTAAATAATGTAGTTAATTAATAAGTATATATGTGTATTCAGGATATTATACTTCCATAATATTTAATATTACTATTCGAAGATTCAAGTTATCAATTTGTGGAAAAAACCTCATCATTCAGCTTCTCTCAGAGTGTACCGAAATTCAACAAGTTGTAATGCTGATATCTTTCTAAATCTTAATGATATTTAAAAGGAATTTTTACATAAGTTGCCCTATATATTTAGCTTTGTAGTTATGAAAGAAAATGTACGCTACATTTGGCGCATGCGCAGTAAACAATTATTTACTACAAATGCTTATATTTTCCGAAATATTCAAATGTTTTATTCCAAATTTTTACGCAATGCTTCTCTTACATATTGTCAATTATTCTCTAAGTTTTGTACAATTAAATGGAAAACTCTGCGTGTTATAAGAAAAAAGCATGCAGAAAAATTTGGGAATTTTTAAGAAAACTTTTATATCTCCTCTCTCTCTTTTATATCTTCGAACCTTTATATCTTCACTGTAAAACGTGAGTTCAAGCTTAATGTTTAGATGGTCAGAATTCTAAAAAAATCTATGCAGATTTTCGGAAGATATTCTAAAAGAAAAGTGTCCATATTAATTTGGCCACCCACAGAATATTAAGTTTGAGGTTGTTTTGCGTTGTTTTTGAAGACCACTTGTTTTAAATAAAAAAGGCTCTTGGGGCAAATTGATACAATTGACTCTAGGGAACATTTAGACGCGTCTTCTGTGAGTATAAATGTGCCTTAACAGAAACTACTTCGCAAAATTATCTTCAGAAATGGAGAAAACGTAGAAATAAACTATCTAAGAGTAACACGCAATTAAGTATTTGATGAAAAAATAAAAACAGTTTGAATTCTTCCCAAAATGGAAAAGTATTTTTGTAAATTAAGTTTAAAATATTTTTTACGAATTTTTTAAAATTGTAGAAAATAATTCTACGGAAGTTTAATTAATATCATCAAAAAGATAATTTTTGCATTTTCAGATGGTGTGAAAATTATTTTTGTGCTATATTATTATTTTCGTACGTCATCATGAAAGGAAGCGAAAATTTTTCTTCATTTATAATTAATTAAAATTTCCATAAACGGCTTCGAAATGCACATTTCCTTCCTCCAAAGCATTTTTTTACACACAAAAACACACACACAAACAAAAAAACACACACACAGAAGCACACACACAAACAAAAAAACACACACACAGAAGCACACACACAAACACACACACACACATAAGCACACATACAAACACACACACATACACAAACAAACACACACACACATAAACAAACAAACAAACACACACACATTCTTCTTTATTATTTGTAGCGATAAATTATTTTCTGAGGCGATTCGGTGATTTGGGACTAAAGTCATCATTTTTTTTCTTGATAAATGAACAAAAAACACTCTAGAATTATTGTTTCATTTTTTCAATCTCATTAAAATGTTGAATTTTGATTAAAATAAAAGTTTGGTACTTTGTAAAGCATTTAAACCTTGATTTGAGATATAAAGTTCATTGATAAAATAAATTTCCTTTAGATCCCACACCTATTTATCATAATTTTTTTCGATATTTCCGATCGCATCAATGTATTCCTTGTATGGGCAGATTGACACAAATCTATTTTTAGGGAAAAAGTGTAATAAATATTTTATTATGTCATTTATGACCAAAACTCCTCTGAAATCCTATATTAGATTAACAAATGTATAAATATAGTGTATTAGTTCTAATGATTACCGTTGGTAAAATCATTTTTTAGCTGTAATCATTTTTAAAAAAAAAGTGTATCAATGTCCTCGCATTCCCCTTACTATATATTCATTAGTCATTGTAATTTTCTGGTCCTAATCCGATCACTAAGCTAGATTCTCTTTACAACTAACATCTACACTCGTTACATATGAGTCTGTGCCATATAATATTTTTTCGTTTATAAAATTACTAGGCAGATATGAGTTCTGAGGACCTCCAATGATGCTTCGAACAATGGAAACGGAGTTGGATAGAGGCATTGCTTCAAATAGGGAATGTTTTGAAGTGACAGAGGTTGATACACTCTGAATTTTGTGGAGATAAAGTTTTTATGATCTCAGTTTGGGTATTTATTGGACAGACTACGTTTTCTTGCTGAAGGTTTTCAAATATATTACCTCAAAAACAATGCGATTAGAAACTTCCTTGTGGTGACAAGAAAAAAAAACTTTTTTTTCATAACTGGGAATAATTTGTTATTCCCAGTTATAAAAACGTCTTTCTGGGATCGATATACAGGAATATTAAGATGAATCCCTTGAAAAAGATTAAAGCACCAAGAGCATTTATATTTCGAATAAAATGTTAAGGAGTGCGAATATTTTCCTCACGCTCGTTAAAAATGCAAACAGAAAGTTAAATGAATGGAAAAAATTACATTTTTAAAAAATATTCCAAAGATTTTTTGCATTGCTTTGCTGAAAGAGCTTTTTTTTTCCTGTTCATATTTCCTTTGAAAAATATTAGGTATTTTGTGGTCAAATCAACTTGAAGTTGTAATGCTACCAATCAAAAGATGAAAATTTTCTGACTATATGGTCTCCTCAACTTACGACTGATAGCTCGTAATTCGGATATATATTTTTCAGCAATATTTTCATTAAAAAGGGAGTAAAAATTGTACATAAAATGCAAAAATTCATTCTACTTATACTTACTGTACATAATGTAAAAAATGCATAATATGTTCTTCTTTGTACGTACTGTAAACAAAAATAAACATGAAATTGCGTTTTAATTCGAAATTTTATTCTTATACATTTTATTTTTTATTTACTGTTTTTGGTTGTAAGTCGCATGAAGATTCAATCAAGGAGAGAGTGTGCGTTTAAAATTATGTTCCATTGTTGCTTTTCAGTATAACTTTTTCCCCTCTATTTTGTATTTATAGCTAGCTAAATAAGAAAACAAATTTGGAAAATTAAAGATAATGAAGCTAAAAAGAAATAAAATTTTAATTTCTGAAAATAATGATAAACATCGAGATAGGAATAGGGACTTAGGGGAATAAATGCAAAGGTAATAACATTATTTGCATGTATATAAAATAAAAATTTGTTTAAAATATGAAATTAAAGAAAATATTTATTGTTTTCTAGAAATAATTTCATTTGGAGAGGATAAATGTATAAGGTTATTTTTTTCCTCATTCCATTGCTGTCTGGCATGAAATAATATAAATTTGAGGAGAGCTTCATAGTTTATTATTCTATATTGTGTGAAATATATATGAAAAATTAGGAAGATAATGTAGAATTTTCCATGTGTTAATATTATTTTTTAGAAAAAATATTAATATCGTCGTAAATTACATAATGGTTACTTATGGGAATTTTAATATTCTGGAATTTCTGTTTTAAATGTTAATTTCCATGTTGTTAGTTAATAATTTAAAGTGGAAAACGGATTGAAAAATAAAGACTGTTGCTTCATAATTCCTTGTGTTTTGTTTACAATAAAAACAAAAGAAGAAATTTCATAAAACAGATTTCTCGCTAAACTAAATGCATTGGAAATCCATTAATATAATTGGTAAAATAGCAAATCCTTTTTTTTCAAATAAATTAAAACTTTTAATGTAAAAGTCTCATTATTATGGTATAAAAAAGCTTTTATTATTATTTAAGAAATTAAATATATTTTTGTTGTGCGAAACTTTCCTGCTTTGCGGAAAACATTCAGTTTGAGTCGTATTGTGGGTTTTAATGTTTCGTATAATACGCAATATTGTAGGGTTTGATAAATTTTCATCCAATCGCATTTTCCTTTATTCTATTTCAAAGTAGATTTATCGAGTCTTTTATCGATTGTAAGGAAAAATCATCAATTGTTAATCTTAGAACTCCCTTATATTGCAACTGAATACAAATTTAATTTATATGAACTAAGATATTTAAGTTATTGAATTATATTTAAGTAATGACATACCAACCCAATTATTACAATATTTCGTCAAGCTTCAGAGTAAACTAGTTATAGGAGCCTGACATGCGAGCATCAGTTTCACATTCCTTATCCACATTCTAATTTGATTAAGATGCTAATATGCAGGAGTAAACCGATGAGGAACTAATTTGGTTAACTGTAGAAATGGATATTTCTCTATTACTATACACTGTATAGAATTAATTTACATCAACCACGAAATATATTTTTGATCTACGCATTTGAATAAGCAGTAATTGCAAAACAAATACAATTAAACGTGATTACTAAAATACAGTTGTCAGAGACCTCTAAATATAAATCATAAATTGCTAACAATTAAGTTCTTTGTAATTGTTCGCGTTTCATATTGGCTTATATTTGTATTAGTTATAATTTTGGGGAAAAAATGTGGGAACACCACAACACTATGTGAGAGTGGCGCCCTCTATCCTTTATCTCCGTCCTGAGAATACCAGATTAGATAGATGGTGATTAGAGACGCGCCAAAAAGAGCAGTACTAGCTCTTGACATTAAGATGCAAAGGAGCGAGACAGGCTCCTGAACTCGGAACTTTTCCTTAATAGATGTCAGATGGACATCTAGTTTCTGTAACCTCAATGCAATCATTCTAGACACCAGTTGCATTGTACACATCTCTTTGTAATCCTCAGCATAATCAATTCTTAGTTTTAATTTTAACTAGTGGTGATTGCGTCCCCTACATAAATGCAATGGAATAACGAAAGCTTTATGTCGCGAAGCTAAAAAGGGTCCGTTCTGATATTCACAGCCATCTTGCAACTAAGGGCAATATTTTTAAAATATCAATGAATATTTTCATAAAAAATAAATATTACCTCGTGAATATTTGTGTACAAATTATAATGGGAAAGTTACAAGTATTTCTGTCATTAATACAAAAATCTGTAATTCAGAATTCAAAAAAAGAAAAAAAAAATGAATAGGGACTTTTTACGATTGTCGCATGTTTGATTTTAAGTTCACGAACTTCTTCAATAACAAATGTAAATTAAAAACCTAATGCAACTAAAATTTATTTTCAATTTATTTTTATTGAATTTTGTCTCGCAGTTTATTTTCTGATTAACATTTCTAATATCATGTAAAAATTTTATGGATTTGCCACACATTCATAAATCAAAAAAATAAATTGTTTACAAGAGAATTGCATAGAACGTTTTAATTAAAAATTATTTTAGGAAACCTGAATTTCGTATTTTAAAGCTGCTTTCAAGTATTCAGGATCAAAAATAAAATTACTGCAAGATCATCAATTGAGAGTTTAATTTTAGCATCATTTTTCATTCGAAATTTTTAGGGCTCTTTTTGCTAAAGCACTGAGGTTTAAAATATTATTCCTGTGGTAGAGAGTTTGTTTATACTGCTAAAAGCAAACTTATTTCATTTACTAAAATTTCTAGAATAACATTGAACATACTCACATTATTCTAAACAAACTTTCACACAAAATTAAAGAATTTTGCTTCACACTTTGAAACTGAAAGTTATTCCCAGTAAATATACACGTTGATGCACATACTAAGGTGGGAAATTTTTATTCTGGAACTGAATTGATTCTATGATAACGTGCCATTGCGGTTGCAACGAAAATAAACAAGAATGTGATGTTTTTCCTCACGAATTTTATCTGAATGAAAGCTTATCGGGAAGTAAAGGGGAAAAAGATCAAAGCATTAGAGAGAGATGAAGAGTACGAGATTGGCAAAGTATATTTTACCTGACATGCACACTAATTTTATGGACACTGTGCATTGCACAGTGTCCACAAAATTATATGCAAATTAAGTTAGTTTTAACTTTGTGAAAAAATAACCTGTAAGTATGATCAGAAATCTTGATATTTATCTCATTTTTTATTACTTAAGCAATTTAATAGGATACATTACACTTTCTAATTTTTGGTTATTTCTTTCTATCTTAGATATGTATCAAGGGTTCTGTTAAACGACAGTACGTATACTATGAAATACAGAATAAAATATTTGTTTGTTATATAATAAAAATTGAACTACAAATTTTTAACTCTATTACATAGTAAATGCTTTATCGTATTAATAGTTCTTCAATTTTCTAATTAGCATAGGGTATTTTTCCTGCTTCTCACATCTAATAATTTAAAAATAAATTTATTCCGTGTTATTATTTTTATTAATTACGTGTAATTATTTAAAAATAAATTAAATTACGTGTTATTTAAAAATAAATTTTATTGCTTGCCATTTTATAGTATATAAGTCTAAAAAATTAAATTTATTAAATATGTCACCTGATTATTGATGCATCACTAATTTAAATTAATAAAAGAATGAACCTGATAGTAAATCCTTGCAAGTTAGTTATGTCAATTAATATTATATTTTTACTTTTCAGTTGTTGAATAAGAAATTCATTCACTTCCAAAGTGTGATATTCTACCTGATTTACAATAAGACATTCTGTTAAAAACAAAGATGTTTTATGAATAATAATTTTGAGAAATTAACTTGGAGTAATAAAGGATAAAGAATTTCACCTGTCAATTAATGCTTAATAAATTGAATATTCTATTTAATATGTGCTGCAGACGGCCTATAAATTAATTACCGGATTTAAAAATTCACTAAAAATATGGCTTTAAAATGTTTTATATTGTTACTTACTTTCTTTCGAAGAGTTTGCTTTATTCATTTTAATAACGTTCATGTTTTCTCATGTCAACATCGGTTATCTGTTTTCATGGAGAGAATAGCCTAGGGTAAAAGTGATATTGCTATATTTTACGGGAAGCTAATGATCTTCATTTTGAAGTTCATTGACTCTTTCATGTTGTAAATCATTGCATGAAATTTGACTGTTAAATAATACACAGAAATAATTTTTCTATCATATATTCTGCATCTTTTTGAAATAATTGTTTTTTCATGGATTAATTTTAGGGTTGCTATAAATTAATAATTTGATAAAGATTGCTTACTAAACATAATTTGAATGAATTAATTTACTAGATTTATTTTAAGACATACACAAATAGTGATTCCAAAAATGTAAGTTATTTTCAAATTTGAAAGACAATGCTTCCAATGAACTTATTGTTCAGGGAAAAAATTATGACATCTATAAAAAATTAAGTAGACAAAGTTTTAAAGAATAAATACATGACATCGCATTTATCGTAAAACTTTTGAAACAATGTTCTGCTTTGATTATTGAAAATCCCATGAACTTTCAGTAAATACAAAATGCAATAAGCTTGGACATATTTTAGCTAACTAATTGCCCTCCTAACGCGCTGTTCTTCTAAAAATATGAAAAATACACTATAACAATTTCTCGCATACTTCATTTACGTCATTTACGATCTGCGGTTAGAGCGTTGTGTGTTTTTATTTTTTAACATTTCTTTCTTTTCATAGTTGACAAATCTAAATATTAGGAAAGAAGTTCATCAATCGGCTCTCGTATTATACGTGTATTATCCGATTAAAAACATAAAATATAAATATATAACAGTTTTATTTCAGAAAATTTCATTTTCATTTTGTATATCGCAGATTTATTTTAAAAGCCTTATTTAAGAATTAAATTTAAATATAAATGGTTATCAATAAAACCAATACAAAATACAGCTGCAATTTAATATAGCAGCCATGTCAGAACATTTTTGAAATCTGGACTCTAACGAGTTTGGCGGTTATAAACAATAATAATTCTTCATTTGTGGTAAAAAAATCTATCTGGAATTGAGGGAACACGATATTTGTTGTTTTAAATTCTTTTACTGGAGTCATTTCAGTAAATCCCCCAACCCAAAGAATATCACTTGTATGTAACCATAACAGAGAAACCTCTGTCCAGCCAATGCATGCAGATTACTGAGTGATCGGACTGCCACAGATGGCAACACGGGTGCTGAGAACCTGCATAATAGATCCAATTACGAGCATCCCATGCAAAGCATCCTCACAAGGAGGTAAGCTAACACCAGGAACAGGACGTTTCGACGCCATTCTATGTAAGCCGTAAACTGGACGCAAGATAATTGGACTCATACCGTTTCGACGTCATTAATTATTCTTTATTACACCTTTTTATTTAATGCTTATTCTTCATTTAAATTTTATTTATTATCTTCATTACGTTAATATTGCATGTCGCATAATGAATATTACGTATCACAATATTACATATCAAATTAATGATATGAACAAGTTACAGCATCAGAACATTAAGTTATAGTATGAACTTGTGAGCTATACCTCGTAAGTTCTCGATCATTTCTAGACTACTGACATTTTTCACAATACTGTGTGAGAATTTTTTTGCTGAATTTTGCTTTCAGATCTTTTTCTCATTTTTAGTGGTTCGGTGTCGTAATTGTGACTGGTATATTTTTGCTCAGTTCATAAACCTTCTAAGAATTTTCCCAAATCTGCATTCTCAGCACGGAGTTCGGCTTCCAAGCGACGATGACGTCGAAACGGTTACATCCACTCAGACGACATTTAAACGGCACGAGTCCTAATGTCTCGAGCCAAACGAAGTGTGATGCGTCAACACCAGTCTCTGAATCCCCCAACTTGCCACACGCAGGACAGTTTCCGTTAACCAGCCACAGATATCATCAGTGTGGAGACAGAAACTAACTTCCCAGAGGAACTAACAACTACACTTTTTCAGGAAACTTCTCGTTCTCTTACTTGAAGGTGCACCCTGAGTGGGTATCATGTGTACATAAGAGAATCGAAATAAAAGTTTGAATTATTTTTAAATATGTTGGATCTTTGTATCATCGTAGTTTTTGCAATGAACAACATTCATCCTTGATAATCGAAATTTTAGGATATAGTTGTTTTCGCAAAACATTATATAAGAATATGCTAGTACTACATTTTTCCATAACAAATTATTTCATGAGAAACAATCACTTGCACAACAGATTGCAGTTGGTTCAGGAACTACACACAACTCAATACAGTTTACCGTAGTGAACACGAAATCGATAATCACAGGCCCATCACTTCCTCGAAATTCCGTAACTACAACAGACGCCGATTGTAATGGTCACCTTGGTCACTACATCCGAATCAAAGCCAAGGAAATCACTACATCCAAAATGGCTTGAAAATAATGTAAATCTATAGGTATACAATTATAGTAAAAACAACAGACCATATTAAATATTTGGTATGTACTCGCACGTTTTAAATAGAAAAAGAAAATCTATACAAATCCAGATTTGAAAAATCCATGCACATTTAATTTTTAAATCTTTCATTTAAAAAGTTTGGATTAACTCGTGTTTTTTTCAAGAATTCGTTGGATAAATCGTTCACATTGATAATCAAAAGATTCAATAACGTAATGGACTGATCATCTTAAAGTCTGAAGGGCTTGAAATGGTTCTTGGGCTGATAGTGGTTTCTCTTCAGGCCCCTCTTCATCATCATTGTTCTCATCTTCTGTAGCGTCAACTTATGAAAACCGACCACTACAAGCGAATCGTTGGTCACTAGAAGCGGCGGATTTTCTATGTGTTTAGATACGACATATCCGTTCCACGCTATTTTGATCAGTACAACAAACTGATCGTTAAGTCAAACACCTTCTAGTTGGAGAGGGGGACACAGTTCAGGTATCGTCCGTTTCATTTGACTGAGATTCAAAATTACGAGTTCCCTTCCAAAATATTTCTCTTGTTGCTTTAAAAACGGACGTTAATATAACTAAACTAATCTGTACGCTAGCTACATTTCAGAGTGTGTTCCATTTTATTCCTCAAATACGTGATACGTAATAATTTTGGTTCTTTTTTGAACAATGTAAAAATTTAGATATACTAAATGTCTTCCACAAAGAATCATGAAAAAAGGCTTACTAAAGAATAACCATTCTTTCTGTAAGAAAGTTTATTTTCATTACTTTAAATTGGTCATTTTTTTAAATGTCCTTTCAAAATGAAATGACATCTTTGTAGTCTCTACAAAGTTCATTCCAAAATAGTTCTCGTTCAGTTTCACAACGATCTGCCAATCTAGAAAATCAAATTATTTAGATGTATTCAAAGGTCAATTTAATAAATGATTTTAAGTTTTGATTATGATAAGGATAAGCCTTTAAAGTTTTAATGAATTATTATTATTTCTTATAGAAATCGCCAGAAATTTTGATAATCAAATTTGGATATAAAATTTGTGATAACTATCCCTGTCATTCTGCGAGTCTAAATAGAATCGAAAGTGTTCGTGTATAGGATATGTAAAGACCCTTCCTGTCCTGATAAATCCTAGATAACAAAATATCTGTGCTTTTAAAAGCCGGAACTGCCATAGACAGGTAGTTCCGTCAGCGTGCTAGATGAGATTAAGCTTATCTCTAGTGACGTTGAAATTCATTATGCTGCTGCCAACACAGGCGTTTTCCTGCATGCAGATTATTAAAAGGCTATTTAAGATTTACTCAGTAAAATAGCTAATCCATATTAAATGGAACTGAGACATCGTTGGATTATCTAAAGTCTTTTCCTAAAATACGTTATTCCTGTACAAAGATTACGACATTGATGTATATTATACTCAGTATGTACTTATTTCGCTATAAATCGAAATTGCGTTCGAATGAAGAAATCTATTGTCGTGGAGGTTATCAATGCCTACAGTAAAGCGGTCATGCTCTATCCCCTGAGACACATCGCATCACTTTTAACCCCTTCATTGGTTTGCCCGTACTCCGTACGTGCATCGCATTATTGCAATTTAAACTTCAAAATTAAAATAAAATCATTCACATAGACGCTATAATTTGATACAAAAATTACGGGGAATGTATAAACATTTCAACTGTCCTTTAGATTCTCAATTGAATAAAAATGACACCGTGTTTCCAAAATAGAAGGTGTCATCTAATTAGATAGTTGATACAACAAGCCTGTTAAGGGGTTAATGGTGGATCTTGAAAGTTAGAGATTTGATCTCAAATGTAAGACAGACAGCGATAAAATATCAAATAAATACCCCACCACGATCCGTCAAATTTCAAAGGGTATGAGGCCTGAGATAGGTCGGCGGAATAAAATATGAAATGTAAAAGTGAAGAGCATCACTGATCTAATATAACACGACCTTCTATAAACGCATTTAACTTATAATCAACCTTTTCCAACAATGGCCACGTCGAGCACACATTAATGTACTTGCGAACAAAAAGTTATTCAATAACCTTAGTTTATGTTTTTCTGCTTTATTATATTCTACCGTTTAACAAATCTTTTAAATATGTTTGATTCATTAATGCCTTTTTTTTTCAACATCTGACTTTACTCCTTTAATGATGTAGCTATGATGGTGATAAGATATCATGGGATATGTATTTCAAGTTAAGCTTTTTTTGTATGTAGACGATCATTTTATAATAAATAGGTGGTGCTGTATAGTTTTGAAATTCACTTTTTCTATTACCTGCCGAAACGTTTGAAATAAATGCAATAACTTCGAAAATTAATCTGCAGGGCGCTGCAATTAATCTCTCATGATCCCTAGTAGCACACTATATTGTTCAACATTGTGAAATTCGAAAAATCAATATTGTATAACATTTTTTTACAAAATTGAAACAGTGCAAAATGCACGACTTTTCCTATATTGCTCAATATTGGGTTCCAATATTGTTCAATATTGTTTAGCCTAGTCTTACTAATGTACTATTTATTTCCTCAAAATTATAAATATTCCTAATATTAAACCTAATTACTTATTAGAGATTCTGAAAAGACTTTTGCTTCCATACCGCATCGTTTGATTATCGTGCAATACGACATTTGTTACACGTACGAACCTTGGATTCGAACCGCGGACAGCTTGCTTAGCACACCTGTCGCCTTATTCACCCAACCAACGAGATTTCGAACATCGAAGAAAGGGGTCTATTCTGGTACCCTCGGTTGGGTTGGGAGACGTCCCTTTTCCCGCTGATTAACAACGGGAAAAGGGACGGCCCCCCACCCCAACCGGGGGTACCAGAATAGACCCGATAGATTGAGGTAAAACAAATTGGCTTAATACGAAGTATCGTGCATATCCACGTATTATTTTGAATTGTCTTCTTGATTTAATTCATTTTTTTTTTTTACAATTTTGAGTTGAGAATATGGTTTGAAGTCAAATCGAGAGCGATTTTCGCTAGTAACTAAGTTTTGCTAGTGGAATAAATTATGAAATTAGGGTTCAGAGGTAATTACTTTTAAAAATATGGGAAAGAATTAAAGTTATTATTTTTCAACAAACATTGACTGTTTTAAGGGTTTAATTTTGTTTATGAACTTTAAAATTCAACATTAAGAAAACGGTAATACATAGTTTTCTATAAAGTGCGAATTTGCTCATCGTAACTGATAATTTGCTCAAACAGGATAATTTCGGCGTGCTCCATATTTCGTAAATGCTGGGATTCAGGTCGTATAGTCACTAATGATGGAAAATCGGAATAATAAAACGATGTGTTATATTGTTAAATGCAAAATTTACAATATTGTCGTCACTAAATTTATAAACGTTGTTAAACGCAGAATTTTCAATATTGTTACCACTACATTGATCAACGCTGTGGGAATATAGAATTTTCAATGTTGTTTACACAGCACAGTGTTATCCAATATTCGGCTTTTTTTGTGAAAAAATGTTTTATTGAATTTTTTGAAATAAAATCTTAATTAACGTGAATTATTAAGCTAAAAATATATTTGCGTCAAAATTTTACGTTTACAAAACTTTTAAAAATTTAGATATAGCATTCGGTATTCCTCGATATTCAAAAATATTGCCCAAAATAGTTAAGAATATTGTTGTGCTACTGGGGTACAAGGGAGAATGAATGGTCACTTTGCTACTGAAAAACACGACTTCCAAAATTCTAGTTTTCTTCGAAAGGACATAATTTCCATGTATGTATATATATCTCTCTACGTATTTTTTTCTATTTTGTATTGTTTTCTATGTTGTTCTGTCCAGTGTATGTTTCCTTTTCATTTTTATTTGTTTTTGTACCTGTTACTTGATTTTGTCCTTTCTTAAAAAATAAAATTCACCTCCACCCACCCAAACCGGAAAGGAGCCAAATGGCTCTAAACACGGGGATGCAGGTGGTATAATGTAATGTAATGTATGTATACATAGATTATAGACTATACAGAAAAGGATGGATGTTTTTTAAAGCGGGATTTTAAGCAAATGATTATAGCTATTTATTCTTCCAGAAGATTCACAGGTGAGTTCAGGACTGCTGTTTAACACATTTGACATACATAATTTGTTAATTTCAAATGCAGGCGATAGATTGCCTGAATCTTGGGAAGCTGTAAATTATAGGAAATGTGTTGAAAACCACATGAAAGCATTCTGGAAAATACCTTCCTCTCCAACAAAGAACTGCGAAAGCGAAGAACAAAATTAGCAGCGACATCTGGCCAATTCGCAAATGGATTGACTGCACATTCATAACTGATAATTTACACCAATTCCTCCATCGTCATGTTTTTTTTGTAGAGACGCTGCTTCCTTCAAATGGTCTAAGGGAAATAGTATGCATTGATTGCGTTTCTACGAATTTGATTACCAAGGGCGGCTCGTGTATAGGTACTGTGGTACTGCAATATCCCCAGCATTTTCCTTAATCCAACTTTTCTAACTTCCAACTTTTTCTTTAATCACTTTATTTTATTTCGCATTTAAATACTTATATCTATCAACAAACTAACTAAATTTTACAATAAACGATTTCGATCTTCAAATGAAACGCAAGGAAACCTGGGGCAGAAAACTAAGTTCCCAATCTTATTTTTTCACTACCCGGAGATTATGCACAAAGGAAAAAGTACTTCTCAAACGAGAACTGTGGATACTTCCAGCTCCGAATTCCGCCTGCGCAGTGTTCCCCTATGATGTTTTTAAGCTGAATGGGTACTGTCGAAGTCCACAGTTCCCGTGACATTAGAAACAAAGTTCTAAACGTTTCTTCATGGCGGAAATTTTTTCCGCAAGCCAGAAGTTGAAAATAAATAAGAAAATGAAAGATAATTAACGATAAATAAAAATTTATTTAAATTTTTTTATAGTAATTAAATTCAAAGGAAATATTTTGCAATCCAAAGATTTTTCTATAATTTTCAGTTATAAGTGCTGATGAAATACATACGAGAAATTTCCCGAGATACAAATATAGTTTCAATATTTCGTGACCCCCAATATTCTGTACTATCCTATTTGGGATCATAATTCATTGTTTAAGAAGCCTCGATTTTGTATAAAATACGGTTCGCTTCAAGAAACAGGATTTCTTAATGAATATTGATAAATTTATTCCATTTTAAATTATCTATTACATCTCTTGTATAGATTAATTTATTCTATTACATCTATTAAAATAGGTGAAATAGTTTTTTTTTCATCTTCGGAAATTCTGTTACTGCATCAGAACTTGAACTTTGCCTTTCAACATTAAAAAAGAAAATAATATTTTCTGATGCGCACACAATATTAATCGAGATAAGCAAACGGTTTTTTTATCTTTTCGCAAAAAAAAGAAGACTAGATTTTATTTTTAACCCTTTATGTCTCAACAATTCCGATTTGAAAAATAATTACTCAGACGTTCGAATACATCATTGTAAGTATGAAAAAATAATTTAAAAATTTTAGCACATTAAAATAAAAATTTATTTAGAAAAAGTGTTTTTCGCATTTGTACAACATAATGCAAAATGGCATTAAAAATTCAAAATTACAGTTTTGTTAGTTTTGTTATAACAAAGACCTTCACCACATTTCTCACAAACGGATGTGTCCACTCTTCTTAACTTCTCTAAATTCTGCAGTAATTTCAGGAGCAACTTCATGCAAAAGTTTAACTGTCAACTTAAACTTTGTTTTTAAAAATTTCCTCAGTATCACCATCTGTTTGGGAATATATGAGCAATTTGTGTAACTACAGTGTGACAGTATTGCAGCAACCAATGGAATCGACTTGAAGAGCTTACTGTAGAAAAGACAGTGCCTTTTAGGCTTGTTGCAGATATGCAACACTGTGATATAAAGGGTTAAGAGTAATTTTTAATGATGCTAATAAATAGTATTTGCTTACGGTTATTTTTATATTAGTTGTGCCATAACATTTTTAATTGTTAATCACTAAGAAAATTATTTTATTTTTGTACTTTACTGTCATTTCAATGTTCAACGCAGCTGTGTTAATTTTTAGAAATGTAATAAGCAATACAGGATACGGAATCGAAAACAAGTTTCCAGTTTAATTTTTTTAATAAAATTAATTTTTTAATAAAATTAATTTGTTAATATACTTACGTATTTTTGAAGGAAAAAATGTTTTAAGTTTATTTATTAAGTATAAAACCACTAAAAGTTAATGAGAAAAGACAAAAAATGTAAGTGGTACAAATATGCATTACTGCGCAGTGAAGTTACAGCGCCCCCAAGATTACATAACAAGTGCCACCACTGACGATTACCATACCCTTGTTGGTGGTGTGCGGATAGTCCGATGCCCTAAAGTGATTATTATATTTTCGTCCAGAAAAGTGAGGATTCGATAGTCTGATGAGGTACCCAAGAAGTTACAATTGGAGTAAGTTTTAGATTACTGAATTGAACTAACTATATTCCCAAAATGTTCCTGGTGATGTATTTGTATCACACAGTTTCTAGTTTAGCTATGTTTTGTTCGTAGTCATGCACGTAGTTTGTCAATGACTTATAGCATTTGAGGCTGCAGCACCATCTATCGCTGACATTTGGTACTAACCAAAACAAGAGTATTAACAAAAACTCCTGACCTCACTCATTAATATCCTACAATGAAAACTTAAATAATTATCATACTTTGCTTATTATTGGAAATTATAAACATTGAGCATTTTTCAGGCCATCCGTCTAGCAGCCGCAGATGTATACCTCTCATCAAAGCTATTTTGTAAGAATTAAAGAGACTAGAAACATAACTGCGTGTACAGCAAACTTCTAATGAGGTTGGTCATGCATTCTGGTCACATAGCCTCTCTTCTGGAGCAGGAAAGTCCCGTTTATGTAGTAAGCTTATTGCATAATGAATTCGCCTTCGTGGGTAAAACGTCCTATGTTAGTATGACTTGGAAAGCTGTCGAGACACGTGGCGTCCTCTTCATCTGACTACAGTTTGAATTTCGAGGTCAGTCCTAAAACGGCCCTCGTGTTGCTCCAAAGTAGAACAACCACATGAGGTATTTAGTTTTAGTATGTAACTAAAACTACTAAGCTCATCCAGAAAGTAAGTACCATTTGCGCATGTTCCCCGCGCATCTGACAGCACGAAGGTCGCGCGTACGTAGGTATATACTTCAACTCGAGAACGAATTAGCCTAACCATTTTATTTGTTTACGTTAACGTTTGAAGTCATTGTTTGTCGGTAATCATGTTTAAAACAAGCGATCGGCCCGCCGGCTGTGAAACAAGAACAGTTATCGAGTTTTTGAACGCGAGAAATGTTCGACCATGTGAAATTTATGGACAAATAAGTTAAAGTCAGTCCGAACCTAGTTCCATCCGACTTCCATTTGTTTTCTCATCTCAAGAAAATTCTTGCGTGCCAACAACTTGCAAGTGATGATGAGATCATAGTAAATGTCCAGAATTGGTTCAGGTCGCGGGCGGCCGAATTCTACGAAGCGGGTATATTGCAATTAATGCGAAGATATGACACATGCCTTAATTCTCATGGTGAATATGTCGAAAAGTTGTTTAAGGGGTGTAGATTTTCTCAGTTAGAAAGCATGCAGGAGTTCTAAGTTAACATTATGAACATTAATTTTTGTATTGGTAATAAAATCAAATGTAATTAACCGGTTAGAGACATTCCATTTTATTCACGAAAGTAAAAAATGTAAAGATGCATTTCGTGAAATCTTTGAAAGCGAAATTGATGACTTCTTATTGAAGAGAAAAAAAATTGCTAAGAAGTTATTAAAATTCTCTATTACGAGGTAAATAAGTTCTGTATCAATGAAAGACGTGATATGTATTTAGGAATTAAGTAAGCCAAGTATTTTGTGTCATGACTAAATGTCCGATAAAGCTAAGCAGCCTCTAAATCATTCGGAAATGTCATTTATTCCACCCTATTCTTTAACTTCCGGGTATAGATTTTCTTTCGGCAAACGGGAATGATGCAGAATGTCTATTGTCTCATAAGGAGAAAAACTAAGGATTACCGAACTAGGGAGGATGTATTGGGAATGTAGTTAAGCTAAATCTTCTTTTGTTTTATCTCTCGTTTCTAAATCAGTGGATGCAGACGGTTAAAGAAATACTTGATTTATTTTTGAATTGTCCAGCAGTTAAGGATATAAAATTTATTTACTGATGCTGAGGCTATTTTAGAATTTTCTTGTATTAAATGCAATAACTAATTTTATATTACCTCTAAGCCGCTAAAAATAAAATGCAGTGGTCGAAACACTGCATCTTAGATTTTACAAACACAAGGAAACAATTTAGTTTAGTTATATTAACGTCCCGTTTTAAGCAACGCACAGGCATTTTGGGACGGATCTCGTAATTTTGAACCGCAATCAGATGACGAGGTTAACAACTGAGCTGGCGTCCCCTCTCCTAACTTCCTCTCCACATTAGTGGGAGGATGTTTTTGAATTTCTTGATTCACAAATATTTGCATAGTACTTCACTCCTCCCGTAAACTCTAATTTTACTATACTGCTATCCGTGTAGCGTGTAATTTCGAATTGAAACAATTGACTCATAAAAAATTGATTTTTTGAGTTTTTCGCATAGTTTTTGTTTTTATGTGACGATACAAATAATATTAAAAAGTTATTTGTATTAGAGTATTTTTTATTAGGATGCTTACTGTTTTTGTGACCAGAAATTGTTTCTAGTCTACGATTGATTGTGCACGATTGATTGCAAACTACAAACCACTTGCAGCATAATCCTTCTGAATGGTTGATTTATTAATTAATTTAACTTCCCGTATAAACGCTATGTAAGGGGCATTAGGGAGGGAATCCAGTGGCGTAGCCGCAACCTTTGCCACTCGGGGCGAACTTGCAACATGCCGCCCGTCCTTCACAAGTTGCATAAGGCTTATAAATCTAAAAATAAAAATTAAAAAAAATCCTGGAAAAATACTTTTTATTAGCTATGTAATCCTTCGTTTGAGGCATTCGATCTCTGAAGATAGGTTGCGAAATCACGCAGCACCACCAGTCTTTCTTTCACATATCGGCAAGTTACAGACAAAAGGAGAAAAATACGAATTCATTATTTTTTACGTGCAGAATGCCTGAGGTAGTGCTTCTGTTCTTCTCTGTTATAAGATTGTTGTTCTGCATGGCTAATTTTACCGCCCCTTTCGAAGTTCCGCCCGGGACGGACCGTCCCCTTTAGCTATGCCACTGAGGGAATCTTGTAATTTTGCGCCATGGCTGTAGTTTAGTTTTAGTTATATTAACGTACCGTTTTGAAGCAACACGAGAGCTATTTTGGGACGGACCTCTTAATTCTGAATCACAGTCAGATGACGTGGACGACACCTCAGGTGTTGCCCCTTCTCCAAACTTCCGCACCACAACAGCGGGAGGACGTTTGATCTCGTACATATGATTTAACGTGCAACAGGTCAGACGGATCTTCAGTGAAATCGTGTTTCGAGCTTGTAGCCCGCCGGCCCCAAGGCCGACACCTTACCATTAGGCCATCGTGGCTCCTTTAAATCATGGTGAGGACAGCACAGGATTCTTCATCCTTTCTCCACTCTTCCGCATTACACGAGAGCTAGGGCGTTTAATCTCAACTTAATGAACAAGAACCCAGCTCTCGTATGCGGCGATCGTTAGTGGAATCTGGTCTTATACCTTCGATTCTCCAATTTCGAAACAGAGACTTTGGAGCCAGCAACCGCAGTTCTACACACCCTCTAAGGAGCTTTCAGGAGACAGTAATTAGTGGTGCACACAAGAATCGACGCTTTAATATTTTTATGGATCGTGACCGCGTGGCTTGACCTTTATAGACAACTCGCTTGATATGACACTTAAATTATCAGGTCGTAGATTTCTTAAAATATATCCTCGTATTTAATCCATAAAGATATCTGACATCGTGGTATACTGTTAAGTTATCTCATCAAAACTACTTGTTTGTAATTGTACTATGACTGCACAAAGAGGAATCTTGAAATAAATATGTCCATGCCTATTGTTCGACTATGTTTGGAGAAACCCTCGTCACCATCGCAGAAACAAGAAGAATCAGGTCAGGAGTAATTAAGGATTGTGAAATCAAGATAAACTTGTGACATGTCTGGGAGATCGATCGTCAGATATAAAATACATATGACGCATGTATGGTATAGAAAGATATACATGGCATTCCATGGAAGCTGTTCTTTGTTGATCGTCAGCAAATTTCCTCCTCATCTCTCAACAAATAAGGATACTTTGAATAACATAGGCACGAAGTCGTTAAACTTTTTATATCAGTGAACAAAGACGACACAATGTAGATCATGGTCTAAACTAAAAGAGTTCTGCAAAGTGCCAAAGCCAGAACTGGAGTATCTGTATCTACTACAGTGTAATTGATACGGATGTACAGTGTATTATGAAATCATAAATTTCATAGTTATTTTCAATCCGTTATTTCATTGAATAACTAGTTATTTCATGAATTGCCTAATTTAATACCTAGTTATTCTATGAAATATTAAATTATACGCTTTAACGGTAAGATAAGCACATAAGTTTTTGAATTATTGACAAATTAGCCTAAGGTATTAAAAATTGAAGAAACAAGCATTAACATTTAAAAATTTACAGAAATTATGAAAACATAATTTATTATTTTTTTAAAATAGCAATATTTGCTTTAATAAGCGGAACTTGATGGGAACTATATGCAAAATTAATCAATGCGTTTGCTGGAAACACTGTGCATCGAATAAAATATTGAGATAATAAATATGAAGGGCTTCTTAAAGCACAGAAAAATGGATTTAACTAAAAATTGGTTTGACAGTCTCAAAATCCCGTGACAGGAATCTGCTGACTTTACTTTAAAAACTTTACTTGGTTTGACGTATTTCTATTGCAAATAATGCTTTTATCTTTCTTCACTTAATTTTACATATTTAATACGTTTCAAAAGTTTCGAAAGCAACGAACATTAAGGAATTCTTTTGTAAATTCTTTTCTGTTTAAGGCATGTACCACGCACAGATTTAAAAAAATATTTAGAAATTTGATGTGACAGTTTGTCAGCCATTTTTTATATTACTTTTGTATATGACCGGAAACAATGGCTAATGTTTTAGTCAAAAGGAAAAAAATAGAAATAAATTAAAAAAATAATCTTTAGAGGTGGGGGGAATGGAAAAGAAATACTAGAAGTAGCAGCTTGGGAAAAATATCTTTATAGAGGGTTTATACTCTAGCAGCAGATTTCATTTGTGAAGAAGATGAATGGCATTCATAATCGTTGACAAAACATGAATTAAAAGTTGCCATATTTCCACTACATTATTAAGCAAAGTTTTTTCACTTTATGGATTAGCATGGAAAATTTAGTGAATACTCTTTTGATTTTTGAGTGATTCTTACACTTTTCTAGTCACTATGTGTGACAGATCTTCATCTCTCTGACACCTATTGTCAAATCTAAGATGTGTAAAAATGAAAAAGTCTGAAAACTACATTTATTAAATCTTCAGATGAGTAAAAAATTTTGATTTGGTGACTTGATTTTGTAAATAAATTACAAAAAAGAATTAAAAAGTTTTAAATAAGTACGAGTCATTATTTGCACAGTAGCTTTATAGAACATTTTTTTCAGAAGACAGGACAAAACAAATTCTTATATTTAAATATTTAAATATTCACGGCAAGTATTCTCTTGCAACATTACTGCAATCACATTCAAGGAATTTTGCTGTCATGAATATAAGAAGATAGCAAATGAAGATAGTTGGTAATCGCTTGGTTCAAGATAAGAATATTCGAAGTTCTTCAATCTAGCTAATTAACATTTTCGCCCAATATTACATAATTACGGAAATTAATGAGTGAATCGCGAAGTCTCGACTTTATGATGAAACGCTTTTACTCTAGATGGTGGTGGATTTTTAAAATTTAATTATGTTCGTTTTAGAGACGTTTCATTATTGCTTATACCATTCCTCATAGCTAAAATATCATATTTTAATATAATTTATCTTTTATAAAATTCAAACGTGCAGATTTTCGCAAATTTGCTTCGACTTTTGCATGATATTTTTTCTTTGAGACAAAATTTAATTTTAAGTCAAAGCCAGCAATGATACTTTATTCATATTACTTTTGAAAAATTGCTCGTTTTATTCATTTTAATAAAAAAATAATGTTTAAAATTATTATATAATATTTGGACATTGATTAAAGTTTTAACTTTCTGACGCCTACTCGTCTACAGAGTAGATCTTGTATTTTCTCCTTAATATATTTTGCTTGGAGGACATTTCTGGGAACATCAAGTCAGGTAAAATCGTTATTTAAAGAAGACTCAAATGATTTTAATTTAATTCACTATAATTCGCTTCGGACACAATATCCTGTTTTTTCTCTATCTCCTTAAATTTAAACATATATTTTTCTATCTTCTTGTTTCAACAGATACTGGAAGTCCTTGAATTTTTTTTTTTTCGTTATTTGACACATTACTCTTATCACTGATTTCAATTTAATTGAAAGCAGTTTCGCTGTGCTTGGGAAATAATAAATTTTTTTCTTCTCTTATTAACTAACTTCATGGCATTTTAGTTTTTTTCCTTGATACCTGAAAATGAACAAATCAATATGTGGAAGTTATTTTCGTTTACGCTGACAGCTAACTCTGCCTCGAGCAACGTTTAATGAGAATGACAATTCAAGCGAATAAATGCGTCTTGCAAATAAATTGGAGTGTTTGTCAGTGCTTTACTAATCTCTTTCGGCATAAACTAAAATGACCAGCCATAAGTCTTTCACTCTTTATCTCGGTTTTGAATAAAATTTCGCAGATTATTCCATATGTCACTTATAAGTCAATAATTCTTATTATTCGTTCGTATTATTCTTACAGTTCGTATATTCACTCGATTTCTTTAGATTCAAATTATCAACTTCCGAATTATTCAATCCAAGTCTTATTATCTATACCGGTCATTCTCATGTAAAAGGTAAAAAAAGCTAAAAAAAATTATTTTTCAAAAGTATATAAAAAAATCTTTGAAATTGCATGGATGCTTCCATTTAAGCTTAATAAATAACATGATATTAGTGTTCAAGTTTTCTATTTTATTTTTCAGGGTTTTTTTTAGCTTTAAAATTTTTGACGTGTCTACGAAGGAGACATGATAGTCAACGGAAATTTTACATTTTAAACGAAATCATAATTGATTAATTATTGGTTAGATTTGGTACACGATTATTACTTATAATTAAACAATAAAATTAGTTATAAAAAGCCAGTGAAATAAAACTTAACATTTTAAAATAAATATCACTTTTTAAATAATGGCACTGATTGTGCATTAGTTAAATATTTGAATTTCAAATAAATGAAAATAAACATTTGCAGGAAAGTAATCAATTATATACTAGATTAAAGAACATCATGTAATTATTTATTAATAGATAATCTAGTAAGCCTAATTTTAGGTTTTTTTCTACTCTCTTCTTTTCTGAATTTGAGCATATGACTGCTTTGTATTTTTATTTTTTGATATTCCTATTTTTTCTGAACATAAAGTTAGCTATTAAAATGCTCTTTATACAATATTGAAGCTTTAATATTATAAATATTTTATATGAGTTAATTACCTTAATTCTTTTCGAGAATACAATTTCAATTTTAATTTTTTAAAAATACAAAAGAAAATCACTAAATTTCATAAAATATATCTACCAAAGAACTTGTAATTGATGTTATTTTCATTTATCTAACTGTATCATGATTTTTGAGATTTTATCTCTTTCATTGACAATGTCATCCTCTCTGTGGAGATGCTGTGTACATGGAGGAGACAAAAACTAAGTTTTGAATTTTTAAGTGCTTTGGGTTTTACGTGGTTAAAGTGGTACATTTATTTTTATTAAATTCGATACTAAACCTATTAAAATTTTGTATTTGAATTATAAATTAGATTTTTCTTAACTTATTTATGAGAACTTTGCCAAGCTCTAAATGGAGCTAATAAATTGGAATATATTTAGTAAATTCGAAATAGAACAAAAATTTTCCTTAAAGAACAAATTGTCTACCTCTCTTATAAACTCTTTCATGATGATTTCACATGAGCTGCCATTTATGATACTTTTTAAAAATTATTTTCTTTGTGCACGGAGGGAGACTTATTTGACTGAGGAAATTTTGATTTGAAAGTGTAAAAATTAGTTTCTACGTAAAAATAATTTTTAAATGTTTGATTAGACCTTAACTAGACACTTTAAAATGGTTTATACTGAAAAAATGCTTGAGTGTCAGTAACGTCCACGGAGGTAACTTCTGTCTTATATTCATTGAAGAATGAGAGTTAAATAGTAAATCTATTTTAATAGAAACGTGCTGAATAGCCTTCTAAAAATTTAAATTATACATACGAAAAAAAATATTAGGACATTTGTTGGACTTTTTAATTTTTATTACCCTGGTCTGTAAAAAGCCCCATTTCGTGAGAATGACCCATATAGTATAGGGAGATCAGTCTAATGTGTAATTAACTAGGATTCATAAGTAATATTAAGCAAAGACATATATATATATAATCTAGATCTTTCTTTTAACTTGTATGTTTCTGGACTATTTCGTAAGTGTTTAAATCCCAAGTCCCACAAGTTGTGAGTCAGTTCTCTGTTCTCTTATGTTAAGTGTGGCTTCAAGCTATTCTGTAATTCTTTGCAACTTCGCGACAATATTTTCATTTTTTAATTCAGCAACATTTTTCATGTCCTAAAAGATGAAAAACTGGTTTTTAAGGTGAATAAATGAAACTATTTTTATTTAATCAAATCTCTATAATCTTAAGAATATTTATGCTCAAAATTTTAAAAATATGCATATGAAAATGAATTATCTGCTTTTGAACTGGAAATGGGAAAGGGAAATGCCGGCTAGGCTGATTCTAATGCTTATAATTTATTTTTTGTTATCATTTTTAAAAATTGTTCATACAAATTTCTTTGCATTTTATCAAAAAAATTCGAATTTTGTCTACCTCCAAAACTACAACTCTTAACATCCTAGCTAGCATCCTAGGTTGCTGTTCAGAATATCTGGCCCCTTAGATAAACTTTTAAATTTCTATTACAATTCACATTTTCATTTCTAAAATTGCAATTCTGAGTGTTTTTAAATGGGTAATATGAAGTCCATGTTTAAGAAGTTTCTTTAAGTTAAGTTAAAAAAATATTTAAATCAAAATACATTTATTTAGTCACAAGAAATTTCATAATTCTTGTGCACTTAATAAAATTTGAAAGGAAAGATAAAAAAATAGAACTTTTATAAAATTAACTTATAAAAAAATAGAGGTTTAGAACTATGTTTATTTCATGTAATGGTATGAACTTTTATATATAGGCAGTAAAAAAAGGACAAAAACTTATGTTAAAAGAGTTGCCGAGGCAGGATAATAGGGTTGGGTGATACTGTATTGACCTGATGCTTTGTATCAGGTTGATAAAGTAATAAGATTGAAGAGATTACTTATAAATATCATTAAAGTTCAGGAACTGCAACCGAGAACCAGATACTTTTGGTCTATATCATTTTTTTATACTTGATACATTTGCGTACCTGATACAGTAGTACTCAACCCTAAGATCCTTTCAGAAGCGAATTCCTGATATTTTTTAAAAAATAAATCGAAGAAAATTTCAGCAGTATAAGATATTGTTAGGAATCTGCACTGCCGTTTCCCTGACATCAAAGAAGAGCATGGATAATTAGTTATCTACACTATATATTCCACTATATTCTTTTTTCATGTCTAAATACATTAAAAAAGAATGATTGTGAAAACCATTTGTAATATTTTTTGCACATTTCAAAAACAATTACCTTGGTTTTTCCTTCTAAATAAATTTATACGGTATAGAGTGAATTCTCATTATCATTGCAAGCTATAAGAGCATATAAACAGTTATTGCTGTTTTTCCGGTATGCATAAACCCGTTCTAGCCACGACCACTTTAGTTTTAACTCATACTACCAAATTAGAAAACTTTGAACTCAAATAGCCAACACAGATTAAAAACGTTTTCGGATATTTTACACGCCTTTACATAACCAAAAATAAATAATGAAAGAGATAAAATAAATTTTAAAAAATCAAAAAATTAAATATGCAAAAATGAGAAAAAAAATTCATTAAAGGAATAATTGCGAAATTTGTTATTCTCTTAGAGAAAAGCATATTACAAAGGAAGTTTGTCTGTTTAGTTCAGTTAGACTAATGTCTATTTTGAAACTACACGATGGATTATTTTGGAACACACCTCATCATCTTGAATCACTATCCATGTGTCATTTGCGTTTTCACTGATTTAAGAATTTTTTTAAAGAATTTTATCAGAATGCAAGATGCTTTCGAGTACTTCTATGAAGAGCTTATGAAGAAATTGAATTTTCATACTGTTTCTCTAAGAAATGCAGAAATTTATGTCTTAAAAAGGAAATCATTTTAAGAATAGTGAATTTTCATTGATAAAAAGAATTTATATTGTATTAATGAAGTTGTTTTACTCTAATCATTTTGACAGACATTTCTATTTATCCAAGAAATAATAATTATTCAGCAAACTTTTTAAATTATAAGCTATTAGAAAGCACTCATCAGAATTTTTTCAAATTCAGCGAATCACGTTCTTTAACTATTTTCTTCATTTGGCAAAATTTCATACAGGTTTTTTATTATTTGTTCAACAATAAATACATTTTTGTAGATTAAAACAGTTTCCTTCATACAGAGGAATTAAAAAAATATTATAAATGCTAATTTTAGTTTAAACACTATGAATATTGTTTCTGTAGAATGCGAAATGTCATGTTATATTCAGAGAATGAAGCAAATGTTAAATATAAATGCAAATTACAAAATATTATTGTAAAGACAAACCTTTTAAGTTTAATAAAGAATTCTGTATTATTTTTTTTTTCAAAAATGTTGAAGTATCTGATTAATTTTAGCAAGTGATATTTGAATTGTAGTAAAATACAGTTAGAATTTCAACGAACACTTTAAAAAAGTCACTTGCATTCGTTGAAGGACTTTTCTGGAGATTTATATTTATAATATTTATTACAGCCTTGGAAACTAAAACGTACTACCTAATCCTACCTTTTTTTTCTTTTTTAAGCTCCGAAGACGAATGACGAGCTTTTCTTTTCAATGCCATGATTTCATCATGTATCAGAAGTTGCTTTGGAAGTTATATCAGCATCAGACATTTTGAAATCACGAATATGGTTTCAAAAAAAAATTTAAAATTATATACACTACTAGCAATACCCGCACGGCGTTGCCCGTGGTGTCATGAATTCAACAAAATGAAAAATAAACTCCACATACAATTCCATAAATGACAGTTATGGAAATGAAATCAAAACAGAAAAAATTATATTATTGATTTTGCCCGCTTGTCTTTCCTCTCGACAATGACACTTACCTGTAGCATCATGGCTTTAACAAAATATGAAAAAAGCCCACATGCACTTACAAAAATGAAAGTTTTAAAAACGAAATCAAAACAGAAAAATATGTATTATTGAGTTTGCCCGCTTCTTTTACCTCTCGATAATGACATTTAAAACTGTAGGAAAACAGTACCGAGTACGTTAATCCAAAACAATATTAAAAAATTACAATGTGAAATTCATTACACCTCAAGCAAAGTATACGAGGCAATGAAATATATTAAGACACGCCTAAAAATAATAATCGGTCATTTAGAAAATGAATCATCTCCACGTAGAACACGGCAGTAATGACGTCATCTGCCACGAGGAAGGTGACGCCCCATCGGATTGTAGAAATGCAAGCTGGGAGCTGTAAGTAACCTTAGATCGAAAGCTCCGGTTCGGTTTACGAAAGAAAATGTTTGAACTGATCAATAAAAAAATTCATAGAAAATCGAAAAAAAAAGATATTTTGACTGTTCTTGTTTTAAAACAGGGATAATTATTCCGGTTGTTACCTCAAGAAAATTGAAAATGATAGCGTTATTAGAACGTCGGATGCGAGAAAATAAAAATTGAAGGTTAAAAATGCAAAGAAGTGATTATTGTTTAAAAATTTCTCAAAATTCAGTAAATTACGTTGGAAATTAAAAAAAAAAAAAAACTTCATTAGAATGAAAACAGTTTGCTCTTTCCGATGGTGTATCTGTCTTTTTCGTAAAATTATCCAAAACAACATAAAACATTAAATAAAAAATTAAATTTAAGATTAAATTTTAAAATTCGGGCTTCGAGGTGCATTAAGTCACTTTTACGACTTCCTGTGTGCCAAATTTCATGGCCGTGAGTGCGATAGATTCTTCTGGGCATCGAGAGGACGCACACATACACACACACACACACATTGTCTTTTATGAGTACAGATTGCATTTAAATAAATGAATCAATTACCTTTCTCAAAGGCCCTACAATCAGATCTCTCTTTTTAAATGAAGTTTTAGCTAAGAATTTCTGCTAACACAGTAGAGTTTTGTGATTGTGTATTATATATAAGAGATTATCAATCTATAGTTGTGTGTGCCTTTAGATGAGGCGCAAAATAAAGAAATGCTGAAAGAGCAGATTTAATAAAAAGATAAAAATATCGGAAAAGATAATTATTGTAACACATTTAAAAAAGACTTTCATACAAATATAAAATGTCAAATCCATATATGCTTATATGTAAATAAATATAAGAAATATATAAGATAGTTTAATAATTTATTCTTATTATATTATTCAGAAAAAGCGGAATAAGTGTGGAATGGAAATGGAACAAAAATGCTGGAAGTTAGTAGAAAACATTTCTATAAAAGTTATTTTAACTATCTGTGTGGATCTAGTCTCTCACTAAATGTAAAAACTTTTTTCTGCGAAGCATTTCTGAATTTTAATTCGGTACGCTTTAAGTTTCAAAACAGTTTTGACCTAAGAGGGTCCGACTTTATAATAAGCTCCTTCAGAATGTTGAATGAGCAAATTAGATTTAATATTGGATTCCATTTAACCCTTTATTTACCGAATTAACTTACCAGCAACTTTTCAATTTTATTTTGCCAACATTAGATAAGTTTTGCTGCAGAATATCCCCAGGATAGTGGTTAAAACATTTTTAATTAATTAAAATAGCTTAATTAATTTAATTGATAATTAAAAAAATTTAATTCCTGCCTTCAGCTGCTATCTACTGCTTGCTGTCAAAACTATATTGTTCGTGTTCTTGTGAATACTGTCAGGAAAAACGGCCAGATTATGAAGATATAAGTGTGATTAAAGTAGTACTTTTAAGTACCGTCAGGAAATAAAGGGCTAAAAGGGAAAAAGACTCGTTTTTATATTTTTTGCTCTCCATCTAAAATGGACATGTGTGGGTATTGAAACATATTATAACAGGCATAATAGAAATATGCAGGCCGCCTGTTTAAGGATATTATCAAACTGAGATAAAATCAGGCTAATTTCCATGTCTGGGCTGTTTTCAGCTGACAATTTGCTGTCTTCATCCAAAGATAATCCAAAATCGTTCACGATTTTAAGAAACGCATTACACCAGATCTTTTTAAAATCGCGTATGGTATCAGTCAGTTCAAAATCTAATCAAGTTTAATATAATAGTATTGGAATTTAAAAATTTTATAGTGTTTTAAAATCGTAAAATAAAAATCCTACTGAATACGTAGTTATTACTTCCATTTCTTTGTCTTTATTGCTTAGGTTCTTTCAGTTTAACAGGTGCCTGCCTAGGAAGAAAAGCCACTGAATACGATTACCGCAAAGCGGTAGATAAAAATAGAAAAATAGAATAAAAAGAAGAGACAATGAATAAGAATAGAAGCTTAAGATGGTTTTGAATGGTCTGTGTGTGTGATATAAAAATGTGAAGAGAAATCTTGAGAAATTTATCTTCAAAAACTATTTTCTTAAGCAGCATTGCATTGATATGACTTTAACTCCGTGTTTGGCACAGTGTGGTCAAATCAACGGCCTTGCGCTATAAAAAACCAAACCAATTATTAAACAGCAATTACTTTCACCTCCTTCTTCTGCTTAGAAAAATGTCCCAAAATACAAAAGTTTAACCCAAGCAAAGCGCACATAGTTGTACGAAAATGGGAAATCCCTGTATCGTAATAAAGTTTGCTAATAAATATTTTTAGAGAGGCTCACAAGGAAATCCGACAGAGTGAAATGCTCACAGTCAAAACAATTTTAGAAAATGAAAGGGGGGGGGGGCTATGTTAAAATTAAAAATCGTTTGCAAGAAAAAGATTTATTACATACAGATTAAATAAACACATAAAATATATAAATATATAAAATATTTATATCCAGTATTCAGTAGATTATGATAACATAAATTTAATGCTTATAACTTTCACATTTTTATACCACCATTCTCTAAATTCGCAAGTATTTAAACCGCATTCATTGCATAACTGTATAAGAAGATTACTAACCTATGAAACGTATTTTGCGTGAAGTTACAACGAACCATTAATTCTCAATTAATCAGAATCTCCAAAACAAAACGTTAACAAACGGAACAGTCGTTTCTTTTTTACTCCTTATCTCTTGGCGTGCTTCCTCACTTAATCTCTAGGAGCGTTAAATGAGTAAAGAGGCTGAGAGAATGATATCCTATCCTCTTCTTAATACCTCCTTCAGAGTTGCCTGATTAGAAGCTTTGCGGGAGTCTTATCGCCGTGAATCGATACTTTCCTGTCAATCAGGTGTCCCGAAAATTCTTTGAATTTGCCGCTCGGGTACTTCTGCAAAATCATTTATCTGTTTATTTTCGAAAATCCCTTCTCCAGATTTGTTTATCCTTTTATATCATTGCGGTCTTTTCAAGCAAATTTAACTAACTTTCCATCGCATCACCGGTTTTGCATAATGGATTGGTGGAATTTATTTGATGGGAGGAAAATGATTATTCGATATATTTTATTTTGGAAAGAAATCTCCGTGAATTGCTTTGTCGTTCAAATTGGGTTGCATGCTACCAATTTCTATAGTTTCTTAAATGTCCGTAATAGTTTAGAACGCCCGCAATTTGAAAAATTATATGATAGTAGTAAGAATTATGACTGCTTTCCTTTTAAAAGAAAAGCAATAAAAGATTTCGGAAATAAATGATCGTAATATGTAGTATGAACATCCTGACAACCTCATAATATATATTAATAACAAAATATTTAAAATAATAATCATTTAAAAAATAAAGAGTGTCATAAATATTAATATTGTAGTGTCAATAATAGATTTTATAACGGATAAACTAGGAAACTTGAGTAAGCCATGGGGAAACTTCTATTAATGGTTTTATACCAAAAACAAAAAGAAGTATAATACCATTAGATTATATATAAAATCTGCATTTTTTAAAATAGTTAATGACAAGTAATTTCCAAATATTATGAAATTTTAAAAAGCCTGAAAATAAAATATGCTGCTAATCAAAATATTTTTTTCTTCAAATCCAAATGTAATAATCAAAGTCTTAATAACGGTAAAATATATTCTGACAAAAAAACCTGTAAAAACATTTTTTTTAAAATTAATCACTTGTAAAGGAAAATTATTAAAATTTAATCTTTCGTTCGAGAAACATTTCAGGCAGTCTTTCAAAGCAAATGATTTTGCGAATTAAGAAAATAAATAAAAAAATAAAATTATAGCAGATTAAATTACAAAATTTTCAACTTATGAAATTTACAAAATACCCGACTTTATAAAACGCAAACAAAAGTATAATGATTTTTACACGTGTTATGGAAAATAATAAAAGCAAATAAAAAGTTCCACTCTTTAATATATATAAATTCGGCTTTATCATTCAATCTCAATAAAAACGAATTGCTAGCTTCCTAATTCGCTTTTCTAATCAATCCGCTGTAACTTTCTTTAATTGAATGAATAGAATAAAATAAAATGACTAATCCTGACAACTGAATGCTATAACCAAACAAAATGTAAATAGTAATTTTCAGAGGTTTACTGTCTTTTACAAATATGATACACTCTTTTTGTTAATTTTCCATTAAATTTCGCATATTATCTGCATTAAAATTTTATCGATAAATATCATTATATGATCAAAAAATATTCACATAAAATCAGCGATGAATTACACGACCTCCTTTATTTAAATTACAAACCATTGTTTTATTTTTTAAAAATAAAGTTTTTGTATTTTAATCAATTCCAAGGAAAAAGATTCTAACTCCACTAATTGTCTAGGAATTTAACTTCAGTATTCCTACTTGAACATTCAATTCATTATAACTCGCCTATTATATCCTCGAAACCCTGTACATTTCATATTGAATTGAAGTATTGTTGAGCCCATAAAAAATTTTAAAATGTTTAAGTTCTTTTTACCAACTAGTTGTTAAACATGATTATTATTGTTTTTGTATTTCTGAGATGACAGAAGTTGGATGCAAACGATAAAAATGTCAACTTTGTCTTTAATCTTCTAACAAATAATGCTAAAATCATGTTAAATCTTAATGAAAAATACATATATCACACGATATTGAAAGATTAGTAGGAGTTCATAATATAATAATATAAATTTAAAATTAATTTTTCATGTCTATCAACAACGCTTCCAAAATTCTAGCTGGAAATTTAACTAAACTTCGATGATAATTAGAATTTGTATGTCGAAAAAAAGAGATTTGTACACAAAAGCGAACATCCAAGCATTTGGCTTCATTTACCAGATATCTCTCATGCGATCTCGAAACTGATTATCATTTGCCGAGAAGTTTTGTTTAAATTGTATAAACTGTACTTTTCATGTGAGTTACTGACCTCCATTGTATAGTTAATGCTAAAGAAAAAGAAGCGATTTGCTTAATGCATTATTTATGAGACAGCGTTCCTTTGAATAGAATACTGAAGATCTCGAGGAATTAGAATTGATAATTAAATCTGGTTCCTTTACAAAGTAACGATTTTATTAATATTAATTTAAATACGAAGTTCTCTTCGTTTAAAACTAGAAACAGCAAATCATTCGAAGGGAAATATGATGATTTGTGTAATAATTTTCAGTAATTTATTACATTTAAAGACGAATTCACTTAACACATTATTAAAGCAGCATGGAAATGATCAATTGAATCCTTGTTTATGAGATGTTCGTTTCAAACCAACTGAAAAGATTTTTTTATGATATCACGAATTGAAAGTCGATGTGAGTATTTATTTTTCAAGTAATTACAATTAAGCTATACACACATTTCTATTAGAGAAATTCAGAAATAAATCTCTCATACAGCAAAAAGATAAAATCATTTATTTTTAAAAAAACACTGTACTAGAAATCTGTTTTATACTAATTTGACTTTTTCATAATTATGATGCATGCCTACTTTAGATAAAACATCAATTGGCGTTTTGTTGTACCAAAATTGGTAAAAAGCTAACTGTTTAAAGAGATAGGGTTTCATTGTTGTTGCTGAAAAATAATTTAACATAAAAATATCTTTTTAATAATTTCAGTTATCTGTAAGCATCTATAATTTAATTCATATCAGTGTCACTCAAAGACTTAAAGTTTGCATGACAATATACTTTTATTAACCGATATTTTATTTCAATTTCCACTTCTTATGACCTTGAAAAAATAGAAAAATTGTATATCGTTAGAAACCAGATTGAGTTTTCTTCCCGACTGATTGCAAAATATAACACACACCCAAATTTGATGTGAAAAACTCATGTCGAATTTCATTTATTTAACTAGTTGCGATTTTGAGTAATCGAATTCATTGTTGTACAAATAGAGAAATTAACCAACAGTCAAGACTTTGGCAGATTTTACTCACCTATCTACAAAGCTGGTGCTTCAAACCGGATGCCAAACTTCATCCATTTAACTCGTTGTTTTTTCTGTAATCGTGTTCAAACTGTTCAGTGGCTGTAATGGTTACAGACACTGAGGTATGAGACGGTGTTGTAGTTCTAGCTATCGTGTTCGCACGCCAAGCTTTATCCTTTTAGTTCGTTGTGTTTTTGAGTTATCGTGTTCGCACGCCAAGCTTTATCCTTTTAGTT
>BGPR01000015.1:3442266-3538918 GCA_013235015.1 Araneus ventricosus
TGTTTTTGAGTTATCGTGTTCAAACTGTTCAGTGGCTGTAATGGTTACAGACACGGAGGTATGAGACGGTGTTCTAGTGCTAATTATCGTGTTCACATGTCAAACTTCATCCATTAAGCTCGTTGTGTTTTTGAGTTATCGTGTTCGCACGCCAAGCTTTATCCTTTTAGTTCGTTATGTTTTTGAGGTTACGTGTTCGCACGCCAAACTTCAGCCTTTTAGTTCGTTGTGTTTTTGAGTTATCGTGTTCGCATGCCAAACTGCATCTTTTTATCTCGTTGTGTTTTTGAGTTATCGTGTTCAAACTGTTCAGTGGCTGTAATGGTTACAGACACGGAGGTATGAGACGGTGTTCTAGTGCTAATTATCGTGTTCACTTGTCAAACTTCATCCATTAAGCTCGTTGTGTTTTTGAGTTATCGTCTTCAAATGCACACAGATCAAATGCACAAACGAACAGATAGAGGGAGATGGATTTCGTCCAAAATGAGAAAGAAATCTTTTCGGTGTAAATACCAAATAGCAAATTTCATTCATAAAGCTTTGCTCAATGTTTGAGCTATCTTGTTAATACACAGACTTATTTCCAAAAAAGATTTTTTTTTCCGAATTTAGGCATCTGTAACATGGAGATTTATCAAAATCTCGAGTTCGAACTTTCTGGCGATTACAATACTTTCTATATTTCTTTTACTATAAGGTACAAAAGCTAACACTTAAATTTATAATAATTTTGAAAATCTTTTAAAGGAAAATTATCTATGAACTTTATAATTGGATGCGAGTACATTAATCTATCGATTAAAGACGGTTAGATTAAAATAATGATTATTTACAGGTAATGGAAAAATATATTAATAGGAAAGACTGCGATACACTTGAAGATAGTTTACGAATGTCAAACTGATTTCGCATTTCATTTTTGTTATGTTCATATACTGGTTGTAATTAATTTTTATGGGAACAGTCTTGTTTAAATTTTAATCCCAGATGACTTGTTCTGCCTGTGACCTGTGCTAATGAAGGAAGTTATACGATGTATCAGTATATAAAACTTAATTTTTTTTAAAGATGAAATATATAGAAAGACATGGTGGCGAGGTTAATAACTAGTTTCAAAAGTTAAGAATGCTCAAAAGACCAAGGGACTTGGCACCAAAAGAATTTCGGAAAATCCATGAAAATATCGATTTTTCAATTTTAAGTGGAAAATTATCATTGAACCTTCGGCGTAATAGTCTTAAAGCTTCAAAACAATCAGACAAATATTTAGTGAGATATGAAGTTATTTTGTCTCGTTATCCCCACTTCCAATGTTTAAATAATGCATATTTCATGTGAAAATTTGAAAGCCACCTAATTTTTTCCATGAAAGCAAAGCAACGCAGTTGTTTCAAACCATAACGGTTTATTCTTTGTTTGATTTCAGTTTTACTGCTTTCGTTTCTTCTTATTTATTAAGCACATTTAATCATCATTACTGCCTTGCTTCTCTTTTTATTTGAATTTCTCACTGCCAAAAAATTTCAATAAAATGTTTTAAAGTTTTTGCTGCGTAATAATAGATATTTGATAAATAGAACTGCAGATCATTTATTTAATATTTTGACTAAAAAATTGAAATAAGTGAAATGTTTCTGATTTTTTTCGAAATTTTTCTAAATATCCCTACATATTTTGATTTTCATTAATAATTATGGAGATAATATATATTAATAAAATTGATATCTTAGGACTTACAACAGTCACGTTATTTTTCTGAAAAAAAAACTAGATTGATATAAGTTGTTTTTATTACAATTTTATTGTGTTGATATCTTTAAAGCTATTTTCCTCACTTTGTTCTTTCCAAAATTGTGTCTGCTACAAAAAGTTAAATTCAATCCCATTTTATTCTAATTACTTGAATATTTTTTCTGTTCACTCACAATTGCATGCTTAATAAAATTAGGCATGGATTTGTAAAAATTTTGATTAGAAATTTTTTTAAATGTACTAAGTGAAAAAATCTGATATTTTCTAAAAATTGTCACAAAATTTTTAACAACATTTTTTTCTCAAAAACTAATGTATATATCAAAAATTCGATCCATATTTCAGTTAAGTACATTAAGAGGTCGCTTCTAAAACAATTTGGGGAAAAATATAATAAAAAAATTGTATGAGAAGAAACATTTTATAAAATACGAAATTTTTAAAAAAATTTAAATTTGTAACTTTTGAAAACGAAAAATATTTGAGAAATTTAAGTTTCTGCACAGTTTACATCTATCTATTACAAAATTAAAAATGTTTGATCAAAATTGTGGAAAAAAAGATTTTTGGGTGCCAGGTGTCCCCTTAAGAACAATGTTCGTTACCAATTTGAAATTTTCAGATTTCAATGCAATGCTCAGTCGCAAGCAAATAAAATATTTCATACTTTTATAGATTTTATGTAAAGTATTGCAAACCGTACATAAGCGTGTGTAGTTTTCTGTTCATAACTAAGCAAGTTTCAATCCGTTGTACTAATGACTACATATGACTGCATTGCTATTTTAAGAAAAATACAACATTGCATATTTTGAAAATCTTTAGTGAAAACAGCTCTATCGTAAAATATGAATTTTTGAGATGGTTTCCGATTTCGTACTGGCGTCCCAATAAAATTAAGTGGAACTTCAAAGCTTGGTGAATCGATACATAACAGTTCCGCCGTATTTTATAAGAAGTGTAATCTGGTAGAATAAGCGAAATAAACGAGGAATAAAAAAACAAACTAAAAGTCAAGTATTTTGTGAAATTGAAATTAAAAAGAAAAATATTATTAAGAAGATGAACGCATTGTTCATATTTGTTAAAGATTTACTTAAACAAACGAACAAGAACCATAACGATGTCAAACAACATTTCGGCAAGGGAAATCATGGGTTTCAATATAAATTCCTCAAGGAATTCGAATGTCAATAAAAGAAAAAGTCAACTTTAAAATTCTATGAATTTCGAGAAAATCACTACCCAAGCCAGTTTCTCTCATATATATTTAAAGAAAATATTTCTACAGTTGACAATTTTTTAACAAGCATGCACAAAATGATACTAAAATATTATAATGATTTCTCAGAGTCTTATTTGAGCCAAAGAATATAAAATCACAGCCATCCATCATCCACGTAAGATCCGATGACTTTTAGCCATATATCTATTTGCCAAGTCTATGCAAAAAAGAAGACACACGCCGCCGTGTAATGTATTCTAGATACAATTCTGTCATGCAGTAAATGATCACAACCGTGAAGCCATTTGTCATGTGGGAGAACCTATTTCTGTGGCGATGGTCATTTATCAAGTTCTGTGTAATGAATTCATGAGGAATTTTCGCATTAAAAATGATTGCACTGTGGAAATATTTACAAACCGATGATCATCCGGCTTGATAAAGAATTGACGCAGGAATCATAAACAGTGTCGTTGTAGTTCAACCATTTAACTTTTCGATTGAGAAGTTCTCAAAGAAAAGATGGGGTTTCTTTCAAATCGTCGACTACTTTTTAAAATCATATACTCTGTTACATACTGAGAAACGTAAAACTTAATATTTGGTTATAACATTATGCAATCTTCACTGAATGTT
Source organism: Araneus ventricosus (assembly GCA_013235015.1). Classification (NCBI taxonomy): domain Eukaryota; kingdom Metazoa; phylum Arthropoda; class Arachnida; order Araneae; family Araneidae; genus Araneus; species Araneus ventricosus. The sequence continues at coordinate 3,445,883 of BGPR01000015.1, forward strand.
GGTATATATTCATGATTTTATTTATAGGTTTTCAAAAACGATCCATTCTAATTAAGTAACGAATTCAATTCACACTCATGTGACATGGACATGAGTATAAATTTCCACTGATGATTCCAAATTTAAGCTTGCTCTTGTTACATATGTTACATGACCAGAGTCAACTTTATTTTGGAATCTATTGCGTTTCTTGCAGGAGGAAAAAGGAGCTGAAGTCAAAGTACAGCGTTATGCAGCGTTCAGTTATATGGACGATTCAGTTTTAAAATGAACCAAGTCCATGTTTTGCCCATTTATAATTATTGTAGAAAAAAATTTTGAATTTTCTGTGTAAAAACGATCCAAGTTCATTGTTCAGTTTATATCTACCAGACAAGAAGACAAATTACAAATCCACTGTTTTTTCAAATGTACGTAATCAACTTTGAGACCTGTTTCCTCAGAAATGAATCTTATGGGCTTCGTTCCATGAGATTCATTATTTAAGTCTGAATCCTGCAAATGTTAATTGACACTGTGCCACGTGACTGTGACTCACATGACTAATATTCTATACAGCGGTTGTTTCTCATAAAGTAGATAATTAAACACGTATATTAAAATTGTAAACTTATTCTTATATCAGATCAGGATTGTTTGAATAATCCTTAACCTACCAATATAAATTTACTCGGGAAGAAAATATAGATATAATAATTCCACACAGACGTGACTATTGATAACAGACGTGACTCTCTTTATGAAATATTTCTTTAGTATTCTTTACCGAACATTTCAGTATATATATAACACGAAAACATGATAATATAACACATGTTTTGATTATTTGAAATATTTAACTATATATATCATCTTAAATCATACTGAGCAAAAAAATTACATGGATTATCAGAAACAATAAAACAATAACAAAGTAATTGAATTCCTTAATAATAACAAAATTGACACAATAGAAACCTACGACTTTCAAGATCATTTCACAAGCATTCCAATAAATAAATTGCAAGAAGAACTAATTAAATATTTCTATGATCTTAAAAATATTTTTAAAATCCCATTAACTTTCTGGGAAGGCCTCATCAACTACTGCATATTCAATAACTTTATCTTTAACGGAAAAATATTTTCCAACAAATAAAAGGCATCCCACAAGGAACGAATTTCTCATATTTGCTAGCCAACATCTTTCTTCATTTCTTCGAAAGGACTTTCGTTCTAAATCTCCACTCTGCCTTCCGATTGATTGACGATCTAATAATTTTTAATTTTCAAGACTTCATCTCTATTAACAATACCATCTACCCAGAAGAACTCAAACTAAATAAAACCAGCAACAATCAATTTCGAGCAATTTTTCTTGATTTATGCTTAGAGTACCAAAACGACTTAAAAATTGACATTCACGACAAGAGAAACGAATTCAAATTTAACGTTAATAAATTCATTTTTTGGAACTCTAATATCTCATATAAAATCTACAAAAACACAGTAATCAATCAACTTATAAGGATCAACAAAATATGCAATAACACTAATTCTGCCAAGAAGCAAATCATGCACTTAAGAAAGAGCCTCAACATTAATAAAATTCCCTTCTCACTTTACAAACCTCTGATTAATGGATTTAAGATGTAAGTAAAGGATTGCTTATCAGAGCGATGTCAACGCGAAGTTTTCTGGAACGAAGTTCGAACTGGTTTTTCATATTTTACGGATTTCTTTCACTATTTCTCCACTCTTTCTATCGTTCTCGCTTTTCTCTTTAATCTTCATCGTTCCCAACATACTACACTTTCCTGGCAATCAGCAAAGTTAAGCTCGAAACTTCTAACTCGATATCCTGTTCAGACCCCTTTAATGCCGGTTTGTAACATAACCCTCCGCAAACGCCGCCACGTGAACATCCGACCTTCTGGTACGTAAAATTTATTCTTACCTTCCTCTAATGTTATATCACATCGTACTTTCGGTTTTAATTATTCCAAACTCCTCTTTCTGTCTTTGGTTTGACATTAGGGATGAAAATCAGTGTTTTAGGCCTTACGGAGTAACTGACTGCAGGAAATGTCAAACATTTTATATTTTAGCAATTCACAATAACTTCATCCCCTGAAGAAACGTTATTGAGCTTTAATTGCTTTCTTCATTTTACGACTTTCTATCATTTTACGATTTATACTCTCTGCCTCTTTATATATATACAGAGTGTCCCAAAAAAGTGGAACAAGTGTTTATTTCCTTAAATATTGTTCCTAGACATATATTTACAATTACAATGTTTCAGGAAATTAGATAAGAATTTGTATGAAAATACTCTGACATCCAAGGGGATTGATAATAAAAATTTATAAAAATTACTCAAGATAATAAGAGGGGCTGTAAATTTTTATATCGCCGCCTTAAAGCAAAAATGTTAATTAATAAAATGTTTTTGTTACATTCGTCTATTCGCATACAAAGTTGCACGCTTCTACTTTCACTTCATCACTGGATTTTCAAACTAGAATTATTTATTGTTGCTTCGGAAATGAAAACAGCATTTATGTTTTAAAACTGCATTGCATTTTAATAGGAATCGGTTTAAGTGTGAATATAAAGGCATTTAGATTTATTCGCGATATTGAAAATAAGTTATACACTCAATAAGATTTCAAAACTGAATTTTAAAATGAAAACAGATTTATTGATGCTCAAGAGATAAAATATAGTGTTTATATCTTTGGCAAATCTATTTTGACTCCCATTTAGTTCTGAAGCTGCACGAGATATATTTTGGGACGGATATACTGATGCTGAACCGATGTCAGTTAATAGGAGCAACACTTGAACCGGGACTTCTTGGTGGTTTGGGGAGGTTTGATCTCAACAGAATTAGTGTGCACCAGGCAAACACACATGGTTGATCATTACTAAACTACCTGGCCACCACATCGATATTGATGTGTATATTTTCCCTTGTAAAAAATGTACATGAAATTATCTGTATCCTAAATTTTCCTCTCTAGGGCCTGTCTGTTTTCAAGACATTACTTTTCAGTGTTTAGGTCTAGCCTGGCCAAAACGTTCTAATAACTTATACTTTGATCCAAAACCCGATTCTAGTATAATGTTTGATCTGCTTTTTTAAAAATATTTTAGACTACATATATACAGGGTGGTCACTTAAATAAGGGCCATCCCCCGCTTAACTTCAGAAAGACGGCAGCTATAGTTATTGGCTGTGGTGTCAAGATACATTAAAATGATTACACACTACGCAATAAGACCACTTACGGCGCCCCTAGCGGAAAACTCCGGAGTTAGTGTTCCTATCTCGAAAACGATACAAGATAGGGGGAAAATGTCAATTACAAAGTTGTTGAACGTTATCGATTTAGTACAAAAAGACACCTTGTGTACACTAATACCAAGAACAGGAAGCTAAAAATGCAAATTTGCTTGTCCGCGTTTTCCAAAATTTTGAAGTCACATGACAAGGACAAAGCAGAAAATGTTATTTTTCGGTCGAAGATGCTCGCTCCCTACCTCATTGGACTGTAATTTTAATCATGTTTCTCTGACTCCTAAATTTATGTTTAAATTGAAGCTACTACTGGGAATCTAATTCCTTTATTTTGCATAAATTATTGTTTAAATGAAAAAAATATCTGTATTAATCTCCTTCCAACTTTTTCTTATATTTTCCAAAACGAGGCGTTTTGCATTAAGTTTCGTCGCATATTAACAAACAATCAAATATAGGTAGAGAAGGTAATAAAATTCCACGTCTCGTTTACCAATTTGATCCAAAATTTGCTATCGATCTGTAATTTAATTGTAGAAAGTATAAACCAAATTTCACATGCTCACCTTTTTCCGATGTTAGCTTACTGTGTCTCCGAATACATGGAATAGAGAGATAGAAAAACAGTCTACTTTAGATAGGACTTGGTCTCAAATTTGGTACAGATGAATAATTTTGATATGTGACTACATGCAAAATTTCATTCATCTGGCTCATTGCACTTTTGCGTGCAAACAGGCAGACACGTTTCCGCTTGACTACTGAAAATTGCTACATATCTAAAATTTTGGTATAAAAACCACATGTCCAATTTTGCTCTGAAGAGATTAAATGTGTTCATAAACGCATATTAAAATATACAAGTTAATTTTAAAAATGATTTTTTTCTGGCTGAGGAAGGCCGAAAACAAAAAACAAAAAAATTAAAAATCTCTAAAACGAATTTTTTGACGATTAGAAAACTTTCTCTTCGCTTGTTTTGTTCAAGAGACAGAAGAAAAGCAACAGATAACTATCGATATAACAGTTTAATTGCAACCTTTCTACAACATCAACTCCATTAAGCGATATAAAAATTTCTTTCTTTACGCGAAAGATATTCACTCTGAAATCCTTGTAATTAGATGCGTTTAATTTACTTACGGTAGTATAAACAACTTAACTGACTTTCACAAGGCAATTTTTTCTTTCTTCAGTTAATTGGCACTAAAATAACATAATGGCTTGATTAAAGAAGACTGAGATCAGAATCGAGGGAAAACACCGGAAGACATTTCAGTCAGACATCCGTTCCCCTCTCCCACCGTTTATAGATATAAGTAAAGCAGTTTATCGGTTTTGGAATGTGAAATTGGAAGTTTTGAATAATTTATGTTACTAAAGGAATATAAGTAATTCTAAGAAAGGGAATAATAGTACCCTCCACCATCTTAAATAAATCTCCCAGCTTTAACTACAATTATTGCTTACACAAACCAAGAATGTAATTAAAATTTCTGGAGTAAAACCTTGGAAAAATATAGATTGGCTATTATTTCATTAAGCAAATTCCCTTTTTGGACTAAAACCAGACGATGTTTTCTTGAAGCCCTGATGTAACTTTAAAAGTACATCATGCAAGATATGCTTTTTATTTTTTAATAGTTATTTTACTGACCTTCCCAGACTACTTCTGGAATACATCCTAGCATCCATTATCTGTTTACATACACACAAAACCGTTTTAATCCTGTTTCTCCAGGCACGAAGGTTTCTACCTGATAAACGTCATTATACTTGGAGAACACACTTTTCTTACTTTTTCGAACAGTAACTTGATAATATTTCTTGGTTCTTGATTTATTTATGTACGTGCATGCTTACTTTTTATATTTTAAGACGTTCACAGTTTTTACTAGATTCAGTTTAGGTACGTCAACCGAATAAAATTGACGTTAAAAGTACAAATGCAAATGTGTAGCCTTTTTTTCAGAAGAAAGAAAAAATTCTTGGTTAAAGAAATTTAATTTAATTTTTAATAGATCGTATAAATGAAAATTCCTGAAATAGAATGAGTTAATTATGAAGAGAGAAAAGAGTGACTTATTTCAATCAATGCCATATTATGTATAATATAAAAATTTAGTTTAACTAACTTTTAAATACTCTCCGTCAGAACGTGCACCATAATTCTACGTATCAGCAGTAAAGAAGGAGAAATCACTATATATATTACAGAATATCAGTTTATTTTTCAAGTGAGCACTAGAAAATGATATTCTGTCACTAATAAGAGTTATCTCTTTAAAATGAATTTGAAAAAATTAAGTTCATTTTTTAGAAAAATTGCGGATTATCCTTTTTTTGGGAAGTATTCAGAAAAACCCATTTTTAGGATATTTTCCTGTGCTTGTCTGCAATAAAAAATATTTTGGTGTTGCTGCCTGCTTAAATCTAGAAAGAATGAAAACGACTCCGAAAATCTTTCAAAAATGTCATTATTCTATCACCCAGCAAATTAGGCTATTTCTGATTGGGCCCACGGTAGCTTCGTGACTGGAGGGTAGATTGTTCAAGACCTATTCCATCTCAGTGTTTATGAGTCTATTCCACGTTGAATTTAGAATTGTGTATCAAATGTCTTAACTTAAATTTGTGTCAATTATATTGTTTTACATATCTTGTGTATCAAATTGATACACTGATTGAGTAAATTCTCTATGCGAAAAGTATCTTCAATATGGAGTCTCATTACTCCGAGCGGAAACACAGCGCCATTGATAGTATCGATTATATGGTCTATATTAGGTAAATAGGAAAGCAGAAATATTCTTGAAAGTCTTCTCCAACCTTAATAAGTGTGGGGGAGATGATTTAGAGCGAAGACTCATCACTACAGACTTATTTCAAACATATTTGATGAGATTCAAACCCGGAAATCGAGCAGGCCGCTTCAACATCAAAGATATCATTTTTATATACTTGGACAATCATTGTTCCATCAAGAGAAAGGTCTGTACATTCTCTCAATGAGAAAGCATTGAACACCCCAGCATATTGGTCCTCTGTATGAGTAACTTTCGTAGATATTTGGTAGATGATAATGGATCATGGTTCTTTAAAAGTCATGTAATGTCTGCTTTTGCTTTAAAAACATCAACCCACCAGTAATCTAGATTCCACTGGACATGATGATATGACTAACCTAAATTCTCTCTTTGTTATGCGAAACATGTTGCACGTAACAGGCTGTTGACCTCAGGAGAACACCTTAATGAAGCCTTCTTCATATAGTAGACACTAATATCATATATCCGACGATTGCAGTTATTCATATCCTAAGATGTGTTACAGGATTGAGGTTCTTCACTCTTTTAGTTGTAAATATTGGCCGTCAGAGCTCGGCGTGAGTCTGAGCGTCTTAGGGTTACCATCCTGGACGGAAAAGTTGACGTTTACAGCTGCCACCAACAAAAAAATCGGACAAACCGCAGCCCCTGTCCCCTAAAAAACGACTGAGTTTTCAGGCCATATTCGCTTGATATTGACATGAGTTTGTTCTTCCAATGGTGATCCATCACAGTTCTTTCTGCAAAGTCGTTGTAAGGAATCTTATATTCCAGATTTCTTGTCTCACTATCACAGTGATAATAACAATAAGTGCTTTAGTTCTATATATATATACTTATACTGAACACGCGAAAGTTTACTTAAGCATGTTCTTAATTCCATATTCAATTTTCGTATCGAATAGCTTCTTTTTGAAATAATAATTGCTAGTTTTGAGATTTTTTTTCTTAATATATGTAAGTCGATTAATTGTTCAATATTTTAGAATGAGGGGAAGTAAAATATAGGAAAGAAAAAAAAAATGTATTAACTCTGTGAGTATGAATAACTATCAGAGTACAGTATAACAGGAGATCTATTCGTATAAATATACATTGATACGTATATAACAATTCCCTGCAGAAATCAAACGAGTGTGTATCAACTATCTTCAAATATTCCGTTCCTAAAGTTGACTTATACTGGATGTTGTCTCTTCTCATAACTCAAATTACCTCTCTACTGAATATTTCCTCTGATATCGAAGAGATCCACAAATGTTCTAGCACATAGGTTTTTCGTTAACTTTTGTAGTTGGATAAAGAAAAAATATACAGAAATCTAAAGTATTCATACCTTGCCATTTTTGACTATCTCATGAATTCCTTAATAAGGATGTCACTTATAACGTGTGCTTGGAAATGATTAACTTGTGTTTAATAGAATCAAACATACTCGAAAGGCATCAAGAAAATCCTCCAAATGCATACTTCCTTCCACACATAGAGTATTTTTTTCTGATGGTTTGTCGCTTATATATTGATTCATTCTTTCAGACCCTAACTTTGGAATAAATTATACGAAGAAAACTATTTTACCGCCATTTTACAAACCACATAAAAACTTTATTAAACGCTTTTACTAAGTTCGAAATGTGTGTTTGTAAGGTTGGAATTTTGTGATCAATTTTTCACTCACTTCTTAATGAACTCGAGTTCTGAAATTTTGTATTTTTATTGGATCTTGATGACAATGCAGTATTTTAACAATTTTAGAGCTCTCAATTATCAATTTTTAAAAAATAAATCGCAAAATTACGTTTGCGCTCGGTAGGTTTCAGTGGCGCCATCTATAGTATTTTTGAGAAATAAAATGCTTTAAACAGTAATTTAAATGTTTCAATAAAAATAAAAATTAGTACATCCTATTATAAATCTTTTTAAAGAAATTATTGCTGGAATTAGCTGAAGAAAATGGATTTAAGTTCGAAATATTTTATGTTTGTTTGTAAGGTCAGAATTTTGCGATGGATTTTTCATTTATTGCTTAATGTATTATATATCTGAAATTTTGTATATTCATTGGGTCTTGATGACAATGCAATATTTCAATAATTTTAGAGTAAATACTCTTAAGAGTAATAACTCTTTTCAATATAATAATTGTAGGAATTAGTTCATGAAAAATTTATTCTAAGATCACATTCTATTTATAATATTGAATTCTGACATATATAAAAATAAAAGACTAAAAACTAGAAAATATTAAATATGAAATAAAACGTTTTAAGAAAACGCTTTTACCAATGCATTGAAAAAGAAATAATAATTTTTTCTCAAAACTCTGGAGGTCAAAACAAATATCGTAAAAGCGTGAGGCGCTGAAAACAATAGGAGAAAGATATAAAACCACAATAATTATCATTAGAGAAATGAAATGTTATTAAACATACATCATATAAAATATATTATAAGTGTGATTACAATTCTAATTTACTTACAGCTTTTCTACCTGCGCCTCACGCCTTTCCGATTTTTGTTTTGACCTCCAGACTTTTTAGAAACAATTCCTATTATTTCTTTTTTTAATGCATTGGTAAAAGCGTTTTCTTAAAAATGTTTTTTTTTTTTAATATTTATATTTTTATATTTTCAATGCACCCAGTGGCTACGTGCATGCAATTAAATGCAATAATTTAAATTATACATAATATTTTTAATTCACTACATGGAATATTTTTGGTGAATATTTTGCTACGCAATCTATACAGCGAAACTGGAAAGCACATGGGTAAAAGAGGGACATTTGAGCAAAAGTTATTTAACTCCAATCGCCATCCTTGTTTTCATTCCCACTTAAGTGGGCACTTCAAATATGGGAATGAGAACTTTACGTATTAGCAAGAAGAGTCTCGCTTCCCGGTGGGATATAGTTATGGTGCACGTTGAATTACCCCTCACCGATGACGGGTCGCACCTCTGTCTGAGGGATCGTCGCATGAACCGCTCCTAGTGGGGGCTATATTGCGGGGGTTACAGTTCCTGATTAATTGTCACGGCGGCCTGGTTCATTCGTGTTGGATCCGCATGCCTAGGCTGATCGGAGTAATTCGTTTGTAATTGCTTGTTGCTTCAAATGGGAATTGTTTCGTTAACCCTCTGAGCGCCCAGTTATTTTGAACTTTCAGCTGTCAGGTTAGAAAACTTAGCTTTTAAAGTAAATGATTCGATCTTTTTGTATTTAATTAGATCTCTGAAATCTTAACAATACTTTATCCATGATTGTTTAAGAAAATATACATATGTATAAATGCGGTCTATCTGCTTTTGAACTGAACATAAAAAATGGAAAAAGACGTTTGCGCCGCTCGGAGGGTTAATCATCAAAATTATCCATTTGCTTACTGCACGGTTATCGGTTTTAGAGATGGCATTTCCGTGTCAAGAACTCTGAATGAAGTCACGTCACCAAAATGTGAACAGTTATATGTCGCTTTCAGCGTATCGCAGTTGATCAGTTTATAAAGAGCATTTTGAATTATAATTCATCGTTTTTCTAACATTCTGACTTTGTTCTCTGTTCCAATAATACAAATCCTTATGAAATTCTTCACTCCGTTAAGACAGATGAAAGAAGTGTTCTTGGGAGACTTGGGTCTCTGAATTGTTTTATTTATCTTCTATTGAGTTTAGAAATGGCCTGGGCTCATGCAATACTTGCTGCTTTGAAGCCGAAATTTCTTTCCTTGATCTTGATACTACCCAGCTGTACTGATATGTTCCCTAGAACGGAAAACAGACAACAATGATCAAAGAGCTAATTCTCATGGGCCTATTGAGCTTGTTCAGAAGACAGTACGGAAGGTTAAATTCCGTAAACTGCTGAAAAACTACTTGTAAATTGATGCCAAATACCACTATGTAAACAACGTTCTGCTTCTTATCACGCATAGCGTTATAAACGTTTTAATACACTTTACATATGCTGTTTTCAAAATAAATTATGGTGTACACTTCATGCTCTTTTCTTTAGCCTTTTTAACTTGAGTACCAATAAGACATCCCAGTCACGATAAGACGTAGGATCCCTGAAATTGATCTTGTTTTACCATGAATAATGATCATACATGAGTTAATTCTTGAAACCGTATCTAACGTTTTTGCGATAAAAATATTTCTGGAAGTGAAATAAAATAAGAATGGTTGTCTATTGACAAAGGTAGAATAATCACATTTCGATGGTCTCAAGAGACTAATCTTTACCATAAGATAAAGGAGAATTTTCTTTGTAAATTTCATTATGATGGAATTACTATAGCAATATCGTGAGAATATTATATTTCTCCGAGAGATACCGATATAATAATTAATCCTGATTAAGATAAGCTAAGATGAAGAACGTCCCTCGAGTCATCTAAAACATCTCCTGCTCTCTGACGATAGCAAATACGGTGCTAATTGCGAAAAACGGACCGACATGAATTTCTACAGGCTTTATTTTTGTATTTGTATCTCCATTATGTGAATACAATGCTTGAGAAATGCTTTGAATACACATCTATATAAGATATGCATGTATTGGAAAATAATTTAGATTCAGAAAGTAAATGACACCGCAGGCATATTCTCAGAAGTGTGGACTTCAATGCATAAACTTTCTATCATTTGTATCATACAGATAACATAATTTAAACCTTTTTAATAGTTGTGCTTGGAAATATGAATGGAATGGTATTAAAAGGTATTCTAACCGCAATATATTACAACAATTGTATTTTGAACATTCTGTTTTAATTAATTAAGTAATTTTAATTTAGTTTAATTTATTAAGCAAAAAGAGTTCTAACCAAACACTTAGTAACATTTATTATGTCCTTTATAATTTCAAATATTCACATTTATCTGTGAAATACATGTTACAAAAATAAATACAAATATTTTACCAAGCCTTGTCCTTAAGGATATACTAATTATCCTATCTAATGAAACTAGAAATATCTACACGTCTATAACTTAAGAAATAGCTTTAATTTAAATATACCATATGATACATGAAAACATTTCTGGAAAAAGAATTTCTGATTTGTGCAGTCTTAACAGTCTAATCAGATATTTTTTTTTCGTTAAACGTTAGAATTCTAGATTTTTTTTTTTGGGGGGGGGGAATTCACTCAGATGGAATAAATATTTGCTGACAGATAAGCAAAGACATTTTATCCCCAAATAACTTATAGATGAAAAATTCATTTGGCAGCGTGAATAAATACGTGGTTTCGAAGTATTAGGGTTCTATTTATTTAAGTGAGCTATAACTGTTAAAGGTTTTATTTAAAAAATGTTAAGATTACTATTTCTATAGTCATTATAAACTCTGAATACAAATGGTTCAGCTAATTCTTCTGGGAAGTAAAAAAATAAAAGATAACTACTATCGAGTGTGTTAGGCTGAAAGGATTTTAGAAAACGATTCTGCTTCAAACTAACAAAAAATACTTTCATGATTTACTATAAAAAAAACTTGAGGACAATTAATTTAATTTTAGAACTATATTCAATGCGAGTTGCAATTTTTTGGAGCAAAACCAATCCAGGGGTAATTTTAATGATATAAAGCAAAATAAAAAAAAAATGTAAAAATCGCCAATAAAGGTTTCATAAAATTCCGAACCTGATTTTTAAAATTTAACATTAAAATATCATGAAACTTTAATTCATAAGCTTGCATTCCTTAGAAATGGTTTTTCGGAATATCCACTAATCGAAATTTTAATTAAGTTTCCATAATTAGAATATTATGTTCCGAATACATAACGAACAAATTTCATGTATACATTAATTTTTCCGAAAATGTAATGAAAATTAGTACAATTAGTAAGTAAATTTCCTAAATTTCATTGAAGTATATTATGCTTCACATGCATTCAAAGCTATTTAACCCAGAACATTATTTATCTAAATCATCTTAAACTTTGGAATATAAAAAATTTATATCTTTATATTCATATGTATTTGAACACGCAACTAACCACAACAAATCATATTCAGTTCTATTTTTAAATCTTCGCCATTCTATACCTTTTTATTGGCACTATAGTCACCGAATTCTAGACAGAATAGAAAATTTAACAATTCTAGTACTGTACTTTCCACGAATATTTTTTAACCTATAATTTGATTTTTTGTTACAATTCATAGAAAGGTGGTTTTTAAATGCCAAATCGATACGTTTATGATAAAAAGAGTCAAAGATGCTGATGTTGATAGTGAAATAAGTAATTTCCTCTCAAGTTCAAAACGACTGTTGAATATATGCTTATACTAATATTATTATTTTAATCTTCTTTAACAGAGAAACAATTAATTTTGAGTCTTCTTAGATTAACTGAATCTTCTTAGCTCATTTTAAATACGGATTAATTCGCTTGAATTAACTCTTAAATCTGATACTGAGTTCTATTTTATAAAATACGTCTGTATACAATAATGGTGATCATAAATATTAATTATGAATTTACTTGTGTTTCAAAGAGTACCCTTCACGTTTATGTTGAATTTGCAGCTTTATTTTAATTATAAATAAAATGCCTTTTCACATATTAAAAAATAACGGCTGATCAATCGATATCAATAATTTATAAGTCTTATTAAAATTTCTAAACTCAGGCCATAGTAGATAATGCAAACTATAAACTGTTACTTTCAACAGGAACTGATTATGAACAAAAACTGAATCGCTAAGATAATCGTAATATCGATAATATCAATACGAACTTTTGAACAATAGCCTAAGTTTCTGGATTGGAGGAATGTAGATTCAAGATCCGATTTCATCGAATATTCACTTGGTATATGGGTCAGGTACAAGTTATGTCTGTTGCCAAAGACCGTATTTCCTCTCTCTCTAGTGTGACATGAAATTTTAAGGGATTATGTACCAAAGAGGAATGCGTGCCGGCCCACCTTCCATACTCCGACTGAAAATTACAAGATCATCCTAATCAGATAAAAAGTAGACTTTAATCTAGTAGATAAAAATGCAAAGCAAGAAGGTATACAGGGTACACGGAAAATATCTGGCAAAGTTTTAATGGGTGTAGAGGGGACCAAAATAAGCATATATTTTGTCATAGAATGTGTGTCCGGAAATGACGCGTTTAAGCACTGGTCGCTACAGCCAGACTTCTCCTCGTGCGTGCTATTCACCAACAAAGCTACATTTACACGAGAAGGACTATTGAATGGTCACAATGCACATGTTTGGGCTCATGAAAATCCGCATGCAACAAGACCACATGCATACCAGCAGATATCGTTATAATTGATGCAGACAACCAATGTGAAACAAAATTTTATCTGCTAAGTAAAACTTTTTATTCCAACCAACTACCTATGGACGAGTTTTCTGTTTTTTTTATTTGCGGCAAAGTAGAACTTTCACTATCACAACCGACTTCCGGTGTTAATGCTTATGTCAATAAAAATCTTCAAAATTTTAACACTCTGTTTGATGATGTTAATTAAAGTTTAAAGGAGAGTTTTCTAATGCTATGTTTTAATCAAACTTTGGAAATATTAACATTCGTGTCCCTATTGCTGTAGCTCTCAATGTTTGCTTAATCTTCAGGCTACGGGGACTTAAACCAGAAGAACTGTGTTGAATGCGTGGAGTGTCTCACTTGCTTCTGGTACAGCAGTTGTACCGACCCGCATTCAAAGGTAATAATTTTTATGATATAACAGTACAGGCCCGTAAGGAAAAGGTTAAAATAAGTGCCTAATTTTGTGAGAAGGCTGCCATAACTGTTAGTTATTGATCTTTTTGGTGACTTCTTGTTTGGCGGTTAAATTTTTAACCAAACGATTTAATTAATTACAATCGTTCCATTTTCTGGTTTAGCCGTTCTAAGAGCTTTGGTTTAACCGATGTAATTAAAAAGTATTACACGAACTCAAAGAACACAGAATTCAAAGCTTTGTGTAATATAGGAAGACCTGATTCGAACTTGGCGCTTGATGCACTATCCGAATGGATTTGGCGATTGCTTAAATTGGAGGTTTACTTGGAAAATGGTCTGCGAAACCTAAATAAACAAACCAGAAAACTCGTCTACAATAGAGCTCAAAAAGAATAATATATAAAGGGAAATAAATAAAAAATAATTTAAAATAACATTGGTAAAAAATGTAATAACACGGAAGCATAACGCGTATACGTGAATAATACTGGAGAAAAATCATTTGCAGAAGAAAGACATTTCTGAAAAATTAAAAAAAAATTGCTAAAAATCAGGAATGTTACACAGCAGCTTCAAATTACTCTTATTAGAACGGAGAAATTCTGTTCTTTACAATGATATAAAAATTACGGTTCTCGGAATAGTATACATACAGAAAATTCGAGAAAATATGCAACCACTTAACATTAAATAAATAAAAATCTATTTAGAATTTTCAAATGATTTTTACTGCGCTTTCTCTCGTTTGTGCTAATCCATCACTGTGTGAAATTTTGTCCTTGTAAATCAGACGGGCTGCGCATGTACACAGAAAAAAAAATATATACATACACACAAACTCAGAACATTTACTAGATTATTCAATGACTCCATTTTCATATAAGCTAGACTACCAGCTTTCACAATGTCATTTTAATGTTTTTTCGTATCCCTGGCTATAATTCAATTATTTAAATAAAATCCTTCGAAGAGAAAAATTTAACAACTTTCAAATACATTTTCAAACGAACGGTTGTTTATAACTGGGAACGGAGCAGATTAGACATGCATTCAAAATGATCATTTAATACTATTGAAATGCAAAAAACTTTCAAATCTTACACTGATTGCAAAAACTTTGGTTAATTACAACTCTAAGTTGAAGTCACTGACTGCAACGCGATCTCCAAACTTCATCGCTATGTCAATATTATGGTGATGCAAAAGAATCTTTTGTGTAGCCTATGCACGAAATTCTCCTCACGCCAGCACTGATCATGGTGTAAGTGCGATTTTAAATTAAATCTTTCGTCTTGCACATTTTCGATCGAGTTAGAAAAAACTTTTTATAATTGCAAAGCAATCGTTCAATAAATAGCTATGTATGATAAAGCATTATTATGGAGCATCCTCTTTTTCAAATAGCAAAATATTGTCGCTTTTTTAATTTCCTCGTGTACAAGGTATGCAAAGATGAAGTGTTGCAATCGTTAAAAAATTTGACCTCGAAATTTCGATGAAACAACGTTTGAGACAACCTCAAATCTGAGAAAAACGCAGAATTAAGAATTCTCTCTGCCTTCTGCTTATGTAAACACGATAACTCAAAACGGGAACGACCTTAGCAGATAAAATTTGATTCGTGGTTTTTCGCACCAAAATTGCAGATGTGTATCAAATTTTGGATAAAATCCTTCAAAGGAAACCGCCAATCTGCTGTCCATGTGTATATGAGCACTATAATTCAAAACTGCAGTTGGAGGCGAATGAAATTTTGTATATGGTCTTTACACCAAATTTTAGATCTGAATAAAATTTTGGGCCAAGTGTGTTAAAGTAAAGATGTTTCCAAATGCATTCATAATTCTACTCACTATACGTCGAAGCAAAACTCACAACACATAATATAGAAGAAATAAAATGGAAAGTCAAGGGGAGCACACGCCCGATTTATTTCTTAAAATGTATATACCTGAATTTCATAAAATAAATTTTATATCTGTATTTCGTTCAGATAATACGATTAAAAATATTTTTAATGTCAAACTCAGTGCAGAACTGAACGCGGATTTTAAGCATATTTAACATATTCATTAGAAAATGATGATTAAATTGATTCTTTTATGCATAAAGCGTCGGCAACAAATTAAGTTTCTCCTAGCAACAAACTCATGTTGTAGCTTTATCTTGAACACTGCATATGTAAAACGACATGACCATGATAGAATACCAAAGGATTCTAAAAACTATGATAAAATTGTAAAGCGTGCATAATAATCTAGCTTTTATCAAATCCATCTCGATAAACAAAGTCCCTAACCCTCTAAGAGGAGAAATCGACCTTTTCTGTTTTTCATGTTAAGTTTAAAACAGGTCATTTGTATTTATATGTGTATTTTCGTATCCATGGAGAAAGTATTCTTAAGATTTCATGGTTATGATTAAATACATAAATGTTCGATTCATTCACTTTAAAAGCTAATTTTTCTAATCAGAAAACTATTAAATCAAAATAATTAGGAACTCGGAGGATTTAAATGACAAAAATTTGGAGTGCATTCTTGCAAACTTCCGACTGTTTATTCAGTACAAAACAAGAAACCATAGTTTTTCGATACATTTCTGTTACTAATCAAATTTGTTTCTTAAAGAATAGAAAATATAACAACTTTTAGTAATGCATTAAAAAATTAAAAGGAAGGCAAATTAATGATACTCACAATATTTAAAAGTTTTTCCCCCAGAAAACGCGACTTGTTAGTAGCACATGTGAAGACAAGGAATTGCGGCAGAACAAAGGCGCTCAGAAGCGGATAAACACGAAAGTCGGAATGAGCGCGCCGCTCTTCACACTTCACAAGAAACTGTTTCTCTCCAAAGTGCCATCTGTTGGCTGCACGCACAACTTCTTGCAAAAAGAAAAGTGGGAAATACTGACAGTAGTCGGCAATGGTAAGAAAATCTCGAAAGGGAAGAATTTTCCCATGCTTTAATATAAAAGTTAATACCAAATGAGATATGATGGTAGAACTAAATGTTTTCTTATTCAGTTACGCAAAAATTCGGTTAATCTTAGCACATTTAATTCAACTTCACATTTGAAGTTTCGGTGTTAGAGGGCTCCTGTTTCGAATCCATTTTTCACTATACACTCGTCGTACAGCTTGGTGCAAGTTAAAGTTCGGTTTAGTTACATTTTGAAGCAACACAAAGGCTGTTTTGGGAGGGGCCTCGTAGCTTTGAACCGCGGTGGCGCCCCTCTCTCCAAACTTCCACGCCACACCAACGGGAGGACGTTTGGCCACTACGTACGATTTAGCGTGCAACGGGCCCCATACACGGCGGATCTTCCGTGGAAGCGAGTTTCAAGCCTGGAGCCATCAGGCCTCAAGGCCGAGGCCTTACCACTAGGCCATCCCGGCCTCTTGGTGCCCGTTAAATCTGACATAGAAAATTAAACGTTTGTTTAGCTGGTGTGGTGTACTTGAAAAAAATTTAAAGTAAAAGTAAATTAAAAGTAAGCTAACTCTAGCTGAAAATCAGAGATATGGTGAAAATTTCGGAGAGCATTCATCATGTATGTAGATCTGGCTTTTTAATTCAGTTTTTTAAAATTAACCCAAGTGTCCACCATTTTCAATATAATGATGATACATACATTAATTCGATACCAAACGTTAATCAGTGTCAGACTTTAATTTAAATAAAAATCAACCAAAGTATGGCACTTTTTGCAATAATATAGGATAATTATGAAATAATCATTGGGTTTAATATTGGTATATTATGAAAAGTATTACGCCAATGAAAATATACTATGCCTCCCAGAAAACGAAAATATTTCAATTTTTTTCCGAATAGTTATAAATGATTTCTATGTCATTTTGTTTACTTGACACACATGTACGCAGTAGGCCATTTCTTAATTCATTTGTTTTAGTAGCTGTATGCAGTACGGTTTAAGACTCACTCGCAAACGCCTTCCAAACAATTGGTTGTGGAATATTAAATTCATGAGTACACTAAAACTTCGATTAACTGTCACTCGTTTAACCGCCAGTTTCTAATATCCGTCATCATCTAAAAACGTAGGTTAATAGTAAATTTGTAGTTTTACGATACATCTTAAATATTATTACTCTTATATTGAAGTTTATATATATATTGTTTTTTTTAAATTACGTACAATATATGTATGTGTTACTCGCTTTTAAAGGATTTTATTGTCATTTTCGTCCCAAGCAAGTAGTGAAATCACGTTACTGTACGTGTGTATTAAGATATTTCTTTTATTCGTCTGGTTGGTTATCAGTCGCAGCCCTGGTCCGGACAGGGCTGGTTAATCGAAGTTTCACTGCACCGCGATATTGATTATGAGTGGCGTTGATTTCTGAGGACAAAGCCCAACACTCTCGATTATATCGACTACATCCTGAAAAATATTTGTTCTTCTCTGACATAAACAATCAATGTCCTTGAATCCAGAATCCTCTGATGCCCCAACTTGTGTGTGCCATATTTTTATCAGAATGCTCACTATTCCCAAACAAGCGATTAAGATTTCGTATATTCTAAAACACAAATGACCTTCTGCTCTTTAGTCACCCTTATGCGAGCTAAACCAAAAATGAACCTCTTCTGTCTTTTTACTGCTAAAGCTCGAATGGTTTGTGCTCCATGAGGTGACTCCAGTTGAAAAGTGGAAGCATGGATATAAAAAACTTATCATTTGGACTTCTTCTTTATCCGATTCTTAAGAGTGTAATTTATATTTTTTGGATTTATATCGCTTCAAAATCTGATGATTGCTTTTTAATTACCTTACAAATATGAATTATAATTGCTGAAAAATAATTTATGTTTTATCAATCTCCAAATATTTAGGATTTTTAAAATGCGCAGATATAAGAGAAGATAAAATCAGCTAATGCAAAAATATAAGTTACAACTGAAATCATTGTTTTTTTTTTCTAAAGTGGCTATACTATGCTACGCTATGAGACCACTAACAGAACCTCTAACCGGTTTAGAGTTTTTTTTCGGACTGCCTTCGAAAATAGAGCGATATAGGGGGGAAAATTGATTACAAAGTTGTAGAGTATTTTCGATTTAGTTCAAAAAGGCACCGTATTGACATTAATAGTAAGACTAGGAGACTTAAAGTGCACATTTATTTGCTCGAGATTTCTGAAACTGTGAAATCACGAAATTTTGGACGGAAGCAGAAAATTTTATCTTTCGGACAAAAATGCATGCCGCAATGCACTTTTTTCCTGTAGGGAAACCTCAAATAGCAGGTGTATGTGACCTCTTTGTCAACACTACAGCACCTTCAACGACGTATTACTAATGTATTATGCCAGCGTGTCACCTAATATGCTGTATTGTATGCAATGTGAAATTCAAACATGGTTCCAAATGTATAGTAGATGACACCGAAAATAGAGGCAACTTGTGAAAACTAGTTTTTTTTCTAACACATTTCGTCATGTACCAATGTTGGAAATTGCTAACAAATAAATGATTTTTAGGACTCTATTTTTAGGATTTATGTCCGGACGGAATCTTTTTGTACTAATCGATGATGTTTTTAAACTTTTTAATTGATTTTTTTCTCTATACTAACTGACCCATCGCATATCACCTGCGCTCCGTTGTATGCACACCATAGTATTATTAGCAATATGCATTTTCAGACAAATTGGCTCATTCTGGCTCCTAACGCTTCAGCTAGCCAAAAATACAGCCCGTGTCAATGATCTTCAGGAAGGAAGTTGAGCCAAGGTGGCTATTCAGCGCTGCAAGAAAATTTGCCAAGACAAAAACAATGCCAACTGGTGTGTGCATAACAGAAAAGTACCCAATACACAACGTTGACAATAACAAGCTCCAAGATGTTCACCTAAATTTGTGAATTTAACACGACTTCCCTTCGCTGACTTAAACTACATTGATGTTGATCTGAAAGTTCTATGGATCGCCAAAGCCAATTTACTTCATTTCTAACTGGTACCTTTTGAATGATTTCATCTAAAGTTTCATTATATTGTAAGAAATATTCTGAATTATTCATCTTAAACACATTTTTTTCTAGAAAAAGTTATTTTACCCCAGAACGGGTATACAGGCTATGGCTATAATGTTATGCCTAACATGGAGAAGGTTATTGGTTTTGTTTTATAAGCAAACAGATCGTTGTCATCAGCAAAAAAGAAATTAACCTCTTTTCTTTGCCACGTCCTTCAGCGTTCTCTGTATATAGAGATCGTTTCGTTTTGAAAATAGGAACGGTAACTCCACAGTTTGCCGCCAGTTGGCGCTATAAGCGGTCTGATGGCGTTGTGAATCCTTTACTATACCTAGATACTACTTTAATGACTATAGCTGCAGTCGTCATGAAATTAAGAGGAGTGTAAGTAACTTTAGTGAGCACTCTATAAATAACAGAGACACAAAAAGGACTATGATTCTTCACTGACCTTTAATATTATAAAAAATTTACAAAGTGATGAACGAATACCTTCGAAGTTTCAATTTGTTTTCGATCTTCTGAAACAAAAGCAGAGATGAAAGAATATAAATACGAGTTCTGCAGTAAATTCTATTTAAAACATTCTGGAGTTTATTTTTAAATTTTCCTAAAATAAATTTAACAAGCTATCGCTGTAAGCTTGCTGCGAGGAATATTATATTCTTTGCAGCGTGTTTATGCATTTTATTTTGCAAAATTGATTTATCTACTTTTCTATCTGAAGAAGATTATGAATAATAAAAGGTTGCGACTTCTAATATTTTATGCAAAGGTAAAAGTTAATTTTCTCAATATAACTTTGGTTCAAAGATGTTTCGCAAATTTCGTATTGAGAGTCATGGACTTCCTACTTTTACGTCAGAACAATTTGAATATGCGTTGAACGTTTAAAATAGCAAGTCCTATTTTAAAATTTCACGGCTTAAAACATTAAAGTAATTTGAATTAAGGGCATCTCTATGGATAAAAGCAGTTTAGTAAAGATGGATAAGCTAATTGAAATTCTCTTTGTAAGGAATAATCTTTTTTCATGTTCTTTGTTCGAATAACTAATAAAGGAATCGGAATTAGAATCGATATTTTAGCCAAGTAGAGCTTCAGACTGCAGTTTGAAGGGACCTCGGTAGCTTATTGCCTGCGCTTCAGCACTTGCTATTACGGGTTCGAATCCCAATTCCGCTAGAAATCCAGAGTGCACGGGAACCTGGTGAATGTTAAATCTGTCGAGATTAAACGTCTTACCATGAGAATGGTGTTGCAGTATGAAATCATTATATTTGCAAGATTAGTTAAGGCTTTCTCATCTGAAAAATGCAGTTTATTTATTTTTTTACAAAGGTCGACCCCCTCACTCAAAGGGTATGGAGCATTTTAACGGTCGGCGGGGAAGGAATCAACGTTAATAGTTGTGAGGCCTTCCCGAAAGTAGGCCGTATAACTTAAATCAAGACATTTCTCTAACAGCACTAAATGAAACCGAACTGTTGTTTGACATGTTCCTAGGCCCAAATCCAGGTCACAAAACTTTCATACAAAAGGCTTACTCCAAGCACAATCTTGATCGCTAGTGACTTTGTGCGTGTCCACCTTTAGCCTTTTTTCTTTATCAGGCAGTTTGGATAAGCTACCGGATTGTTTCATGAGCTAAATATTAAAAAATTCTTGTTATGTGTCTTAGTTGTGTAGATTTATCAAATTCTATCATTTCCAAAAACTGGAGTTTAATTGACGAAGGCTATTTATGTAATTAAATTAGGTATATAGAAAGTTATAAATAATGGACATCCATATACTTTTGGCTCAAATACCCTTTTAAAGTTTAATTCTAACCCTCTGGCAACGTAAAATACATTTGTAGTGCATTTAAAAAAATGTTGCTCGAAGACAGAAATTATTTCTCTTTGGAATAAATCTAAAGAAAGAAAAGTTAATTTCTGTAAGCAAATGAGGCATCTTTGCTTGAATTTCTAAAAGACATTTATATCATATCCATAATGTACAAGTTTATTTCAGCTTTCATTTGTTAATTATACTCCCTTTAAGAAGAGTGCTTCAAATTATTTGCCTACAAAGAATTTCTTTAAAACTTTAAATATTGTTTAAATAAACAAATTTCGATTTCCGGGATGAAAAAAATCCATAAAAAATCTATATTTTATTTACAAATTGAATTTTTTGAAAAAATTCCATAGTATATTCACTGTGGCTTGTTGTCAGAGTTTAAGCTTTGTGGTTGTACAGCCTCGTGTTCGACTCTTGATTTTTCAAATAAATCGCATCTGATTTTGTTCTTAAAATGGTTCTCATATTGAGGAGTAATATATCTGTAGAGATGTCATCCTCCGGAATTGACTACGGTAAAAATACTAAATAATGTCATCAATTTTGTCGATGAATATGGGTAGGTATTGCCCAATGAGTCCTTATATAACAGTTATACAGGGTTTCCCGAAACTTCGTGTACAAACTTGGAGAAAACTCGTTAGGAACATAGATGCGCAAACGCTATCTGTAGGCAGCAGATAGCATTTAAAATAAAATAATACAGCGATGTCCAAAATGCCGATATCTTTCTGAATTGTAATGGTATTGAATTGAAATGTTTTTATAAGTTTCTCTATATATCTGGCTCTGAGATTAAGAAAGAAAATTTACGCTACCTTTCTCGCATGCGTAATAAAAAATTATTTGCTACAAATGCCCATATGTTCTCTAATATTCACAGTATTTACTTTCAGTATTAATACAATATATTATCATGTATTCTGTAAGTTTCGTAAAATTTGGATGAAAATTCTGCATTTTATAAGAAAAACACATGGGATAAAATTTAGAATTTTTAAAGAAGAATTTATATCTTCCCGAATGTTAGTGCTGTTTTTACGAAAATCATGTAAATATTGGCACATTACACAAAAGAATTGATGAAAGTTGCAAACGATTATCAGCTTTGTATGAAGCTTAGTGAGCCAAAATCTCTTTTCGACTTTATCAATTTCTGGTAAGTCACCTAAATGCCCTCGTGACTGAATCTTCAATGTAAATTGTGAGTTAAAATCTATTATTTATAAGGTAAAATTTCCAGGAGATAGGGGAGACCGGGGATAGATGTTGCAATATTTTTTAAAAATTCTAAAATAAACTATTACAAGTATTTTTACGAAACCCACATTAAAATTTAATCTGATTATTAACGGTCCATGAGATACTTTTTTAAAAACTATAAGATAAAGATAATTCAAACATATTAAAAGTTTTACACACATATCTTCGTTGTAACAACTTACTCCACTATGGGGTATGTTGTTACATCAAATATTTCAATCAATAAAAACAAATATAATATCTTTTTTTAACATATTATTATTTTATAACTCTGTAGAATAACGATAGGCTTATGTACTCTTTTCTTCATAAATTCACTTAATTTCATAATCTATTCTGATGAGTTATCGTCATGATCATTATCTGAATTATAGGCTTTCACGAATATTTAATTTGAAAAGACAAAAGAATCATTCCGTTTTCTTTGGACAAGTCCAATGTTGGTAAGTCGAGATGAGATTTATGCTTGTCGAGAAAAAGTAGGACAGGCCTCTGTTTGGAGACTCTGTTATGTTTTATAAAATGTCTCAAGAAGCTTTGAAAATTCTTCTCAGGCTTCTATCTGGATTTATTTGCTGACCCTGCACTCTATTGAGGTGGATTTGAAACGAAGTGATATTTACAGTGTCCTAGGGAGAAAAGGAATAAATGAGTCGCCATTAGCACCAACAGAAGTAGCCATGGTTACCACAGTTCCTCTCTCGACAGATGTCACTAATCCAATCTGTTTGGACCTTTTCTGGCAATTGTTTTCCTTGGCTTCTGAACCGTTGTCACTCCAGTCTCGTCAACGTTGTAGATACCTTGAGACTAGAATTTGAATCTGTCACACACCTTGGCAAAATTGGAGAAGAAGATTAGAACATTGTCCCTATTGAAATTCGTGACTCTACTCAGACTAATCGCTTGCGGAATGCGGAAGGAAGCAGACTTCTTATGCTTTGGAAAAGTTGACAGCCAGTCACTTACAGCACTTTTACATTTGCTCTAACCCGATGTGATTTTAGTTGATTTTTAATTGCATATTGATATGCCAATGATTTAACTTCCTTAGTAGAAAGACCGTAGTACACTGTCTGTGTAGTGTTGCAGTACCGTTCCCAATTCATCTGTGAAGACATACAGTTTTTTTTTAAATAAACAACGCTGGGTACAGTTGGTTCTGGATCTGAAACAAAAAAAGGGCTCATTAATGGAACTTGTATGCAGAATATCTCTAAGGAATATATTTAAACATTAATAAATTTTGTCTATATTATTTAATTAATTTCATTTAATTACGCTTAAATTAACTAAATAATAATATACAACTTACCGTCACTAACAGTTTTCATTTTACTGATTCTGGAGTGTCATGAAATTAATTTCATATTTAACAGCCGCCTTTCGCAATGTACAATCAGTCATCACTTTTCCCGCTGCCTCCAGAAATATTTCCTGAGACGTTATGTTCCCACCTGTCTTTATTTTATAGATCATGTCAACTTTATTTCCTCATATCAACTTTAAAAAGAAAGCATATTATGTACAGTTCAAACTTACTCGTAGCAAGTTGTTACACTGTAACAAGTAGCCCCAACGAAACTGTAACAAGTAGCCGTATGTGACGCTATTTTACATCTTCATACCTGTGAGTAGTACAATACAGTTATACAGAATTTTTAAAAATAATATTACTCGCTTGAAATCAAGGCTTTCTAGTGGTACAGACGCTACACAGATACCTCGAAGGGTTCCGTCGCAAATAAAAAAAATTAAATTTAAAAGAAAAATTACTAACAGACACAAAATCAACATCACCAAAAGACTTCTCTTTGCTATTGACTGCAGGCAATCTAATTTTCGGTGAGGAAGACACTTGAATGGAAGCTACCATCTATCCTGAGAAGAATGATTTTCTATCCGTGGTTAGTTTAAAATTCGAATATAACAACTTGCCCCGTGTAACAACTAACCCCGGTCTCCCCTATTCGAAAAAATGTGCAAATTCTAAGAAGTGTCCGCAATTTTGGTCAGAGTTCTATTATTTTAAATGACATCTGCTGTCTCCAGATGGCGTTTGCGCACCCATGTTCCTAAGTGATTATGATTCCTAACGATGTTCTCTACCTTCTCTGCAAGTTTGTACACAAAGGTCCTGGACACCCTGTATAATCATTAAACCAATATGGGTCCATTGCAGGTCACCGTATTCATTATTTATTATCACGTAAAGCTTTTTCTTTCATATCATTAAAATAGGTCTCAGCTTCAGTATTGAAGAGTCCCAGGTTCCAAACAAGATTCCACCAAGTATCACCCTGTATGCTGACCAGTTCATGGGAAATCTGATATCGAGAGTTAATCGCCCTCCCGTTTCAGTGGTGTGGAAGTTGGTGGGAGTGCCTCTGATTTCGTGCTCGTCATCTGACCACGATTCAGAATTACGAGGTCCGTAGCGAAAAGTTCCTTGATTTTTTTCAAAACAAAACGTTAATATAACTTAACTAAACTTCACATTGTAAAATATATTACCTAACCAGAGAAGAAAACAGCTCTTCTCCGCATAGCTTCAAAAAACAAGAACCGTTAGCGAAATACCACAAGAGAGAAGTTCTTTCTTAAAATATTGATTTACTTTTTACAGTTACAGTACGGAAAAAGAAATCTTAGTTGATGACAAACTGGATATTAAGTTTACTTCTCACTTTTCTTCTGCTTAAAGTTCGGTTTCAGATCTCATCTGGCTTCCAAAATCAAATGTTGCGTTTCGGATTTTAAAACTCGAAATAACAAACTGGAAATAGTTTGCGACAGTTTCAAGTTTTGCTTATCTTTGAATCCGTTTTGGCAGATAAAGCTGTTGGGGCTTTATAAAGTTTAACTTAACTTTTAAATTCAAAACAATGCAAAGGATGGTAATTTTCTCTCTCGCCATTTGGCTGAGAATTGTGTTAGAAAAATCTTATATTTGTTCCTTATTTTTTCATGTATAAAGTATAGAAAGTGAAAGTAACCGATTTGTAAAAAGAAATCGAAGTTTGGGTTCCACATTTTAGAACAACTGAGCCACAAAACATGTTTTTAGAAATATATCTATGTGTTAGTGTGTATGTGAATACAAGAACTCAAAAAGAATTGCAAAATAAAGGGATGGAAATTAGTATTTGGTCTTATCATTTAAATTACAGATGTTAATTAAATATTGATGCAAATCCGTCAAAGAGTACTGTGTACAGTGAATAAAAACTGCAACGAGTTAGACAAATGATATTAGGTAGATGATCTTGTACAAAAACTTTAGCTCTGCTTTAAATATATTGTTATGGAGAAGAGGTACTTTTTCAAACTGCAAACAAAAACATGTTCTCTAGATGGCGCAACTAACTTAAAACGCACAATATTCTGTTAGTATACGAGTACGATGAGGAAAGAACAATTACAATTTTTTCCATATTGTTATCCCTCATGTTTGTATTGGGCATTGAAAACTATGGTATGTAAATGTTGCCTATTTTTGGATAATGGCAAATGCAGCTTCTTTAACTTTGTATAAAATGCAATTTATAGATACTGAACTTTGTGTTCAATTTAATTCAATCGTTGATAGCAGAAACCAAATGAGTTAATAATATTAAAATAGTGGGACATTCTATTCAATCTATTTTTTTTTCTATAGGGATAACTAGAAAGTCACACTAAATAAATATTTACACTTTTTTAAAATTTAGAATATATCCAAGTATTTGAAAAGTAGGAATTGGGTAGGTAAAAATAGGAGTTATTTCAATTAAGGTAATTCCGGGAGATATACCGCATATTTTTTTGAAGTTGTGTATAAAATCCCATGGTGCACATAAAATAAAATAAATCATGCTGTGCTATTTAATGTTAAATATACAACATCCTGCGTCAAAAAATAAAAATAATAATTAATATTTTTTAACAATTTTTTCTGAAACATTACACTGCGGCGCGTCACCCGTACTTTCAGGGTGAGACGCCGCACTTGTGCGGGAGTTATGCCGCGTCTGGCATAAGAACAGAATAAAATAATAAATAAAATATATTCAAACAAATATTCATATTTGGACTATAATTACCTATGTAATAACAAAAACAAACTAAATGAGTACAATAAAGCGTACTAGTAGGTTCAAATCAATATTAGTCTGTCTGCTTAGTTCACTACTAAAATTATCGACTTATTTTTTAAAGATTGAATTTTAATTGTTATTTCAGCAACAACGTAACTTCAGTGTATTAGAGAGGGAAAAGAAAAAAAGTAAAATAGTGTTTACATTGTTTTATTTTATTTTTTATTAGGCCTGTTTTTTCGACCGCAATCTACGCAAAAAGTGTCGAAAATAGTACTGTCTTCATGTAACCACATTTGACACATGATCCAACGAAGCCAATCACACTTCCTCTTAGTTTTGTAGTAGTTTTCAGAACATTCCTTGCAAAGAACGTCTGCGTCACATGTGTCATCCAACTATACATTGTTATCATCTTGACTTGCATCTTTCTTCGCCTTCTTACTTTTTTATTTTTCCCTTTTCTCCTTTGGTGTAGTAAACTTGATACTGTTTGAACATTCATCAATCTCTGATGAACTGTCATGGGATCCTCCACCTGATTGAAAATTAAATTTTCTCTTAGTAGTTTTGACATCTTTTTTGTTAATTTTCTTAGATTTTCAGAATAATTTCTCTAAATTTGCTTTAAGCTCATTTCTATTTTCGATAGAGGTTAAGATTACTGCTGTTTTCTTAATTCTGTGCTTTGCTGTCACCTGGCTAAGCCTCGGAATAGGAGAGATTTTATGTAGGTGTTTGGTAGGTGATGGCGGTTTTACATTGCTAGTTCCAGGTTCTGCGGGCTGTAAATTGATTTGAGGTGTGTTGATTAGTACTTCACTTGATGAATTTGTCTCCTCTTGTGTCGTGTTTTGTGGTACGGGCACTTCACTATTCGCTAATGCATAAAACAAATGATCTGGGAGAACGTTGTTGTTAAAAAGGAAGTTTCCAATGACTTTAAAGACCCGAGGGGCGTTGCCAACAGTTGCAGATTTGTTCTAAGCATCGCAGATTAAAGACCCTATACCTGATACCGAGTCAATTTGCTCCCAACATGCTGTTCAACCCAAATAAGTGTTCAGTAACATAATAAAATAAGACACGGTTAGATAAATTTCAATTTTAGTAATCGTGGCATCCCGTACGAAAGAAACTGCAGCGTGTATACCTGATCGCAGTGCGGCATGTATCCCATTTTGTACGGTACAGACGCCGCACATCATAGTTGCCTGCTCTCGCAAAGGAAAATGGCGTATACATTTTACGTACTCTATACAGATTCTACACTTAGTTTTGACTTCGAAATCATACATGGATTTAGTAATGAGCGCAAAAACGTATTTAAGCATAAGGTGTTTAAAAATTTGGATATTGAAATCATAACACTTACCTCAAAATATAACGATTGCACAGCTAAAAGTGATCATCGAATTGGGATTCACGCTATAAACTGGTTAAAGAAATCTCGTTGCGCACCTCTACTGCTCGTCTGACTGTCATCTATCGATAATTACAAGAAATACAAGGTGTGCGGCATCTATCCCGGATGCGGTGACTCTCCCGGAGTTACCATATATCTGAAAATTAGCCTTTGACAAATCTTTGCGAAAAAGAGCAATTTTGAACGAAATATGAATTTTACTGATATAATTTTTGAAAATGATCAGCTGAAATTCAATTAAATAAGTTAGTTATGCAACTATGAGGTGAAGAAAGACTCCCAACTTGCTGGCTAGAATCGAAGTTTTGTCCTCTAGGTCAATTAACCGACAATAGCAATCTATTGTGATACGAATTTGTACGGATTTATGTTTACTTCTTTAGTCCCTATCGTTTGTTTTAAATTTATGACGGCATGAAATTTTGCATTTTGTTATATTTGGGGGGATATAAACATATTTAAACTGCTGACTTTGGATTTTCGACAGCTGCAAAAGAAAAATTTAAATTCCATAAAACGTCTTTTGTGTGTATAAAACTCGTCAAGATTCGAAATTTATCGAAAACCTGCAAAGAGGCTCAATTTTATCACTGCCGGAATCAGTAAATATAATCTCTTTAGCAAATTTAGTCAAAGGAATTAGAAAACAGGACTCAAAAATCATATTAAATGAAAATCAAAAGCATCGCATGTCTCAGTCGAAATTTTGAAAAATCTCGCAATGTAAAATTGATATTTCTTTTAAAATTCTCATAAAGTATAAAAAGAGCATTTCGATATTCTTGCAGAATCATACTGAATTCGACAAAATCTGGTATTATATTTTAATTCGCAGATACAGTGTATCCGCAAATAACGGTTTATTCGTAAGTACAATTAATCGCATACACGTACCTACAAGTAATGACTACCTTATAATTGAATAAGGGAGATTATAAACAATAAAGATTATTCCAGCTCTGATAAAAATTCAAAATGTAGCTTTAATTGAAAACGTATGAAGTAAAATAAAAGAAGAATTATGCCCATTTTGTTTAAACATCGAAAATTTTCTTTTACCAATGGTCACTATGAAATAGGCAACTAGAATACAAACCACCTGTAGTAGTTATATCTCATCTTGTTTCCAGAAACATCTACGTTATTTTAAATCAAAGAATTTAATGACCTGAATTTTAATAAAATACGTTCAAAACTGTTTCGAAGATCGGCGAGCCTTAATCATCAATATTCACGATACAAATTATTCGATGAAATATTGATATCACTTTCTCACCCAACGCCAAATGAACCAGCGTGATAAAAGATTGCCATGGTGATATTCTGCCGAAGAATGTAAATCAATATCTTTCAGGCATTTTCATCTTCCTCATCAGTAATATCGCGTGAAAAATACCATCAGTGTTTTTGCTCACGCAATGCTGCTATGGAATATGAAATGTTGGTACGTGTGTCTAGTAAGATCCTGTGTAATAAAATAGATTGGTTTTGAAATAATATTTCAACTTTGTTTTTCGCAGACAGGAACGTGATTACAATAGGGAAAAAACTTACATTTCATTCGAGGAAAATTAAGTTTTTCAAAATAATCTCCAGTTGTGTAAGTTGCATGTATTATATGTACTTTTTTTCTTTTAAAGAAATCTCGGAGGAAATGATTCTGTAATCACCCTTGGTAATGCTCCCTCATTAATTTTAATGAATTCTGATAAGAGAGGTTTTACTAGAAAGTGGAATGCGGTCCTAAGCTTTACAGAACTCATTTCATGTAAACATATCTTGAATCAAAAAAGCTGCTTAGCTTTCAAAATCAATGGAACTGCATCTTAATTATATT
Organism: Araneus ventricosus; assembly: GCA_013235015.1. Lineage (NCBI taxonomy): Eukaryota > Metazoa > Arthropoda > Arachnida > Araneae > Araneidae > Araneus > Araneus ventricosus. The sequence continues at coordinate 3,476,163 of BGPR01000015.1, forward strand.
TTCTTGTACGGTAATGTATTGCTTTTAGGAATTCATGATTGGTTGAATTTTTATGGTTCAAGAGAGAGTTTTGAAAATTCTTTTGCAAATTAAAACCAAAAATATTGTTATACACGAAATAGTGTATAAAAATCGTTAAATTAACTATACTAGAATATAATTATAAAACTGAGAAAAGAATAAATAAATAAATGGTTAGCTTTAACTCAATAACCTACAGTTTAATTTGATTGCATATTTTCAAAATACGATAAGTTAATATAAGACCGCATAAGAATAAATTATGTATACACTTTAAAGATTTGAAATTCAAAAATTCGTAAACTAAAAGTCCTCTTAAATTGAGAATCCCTAGTTTGAAACATCGTAGATTGATTACGTTTCAGGCTTAACTCCTCTATCTTGTCGTCATTTAGCTTGATTCCATCAGCCATTGCATTCTGTGCATAATTAATTCTCCATCACGTAGCTTCCAAAAAGAATGTCAACCTGAGAACATTAATAGGTTAATAAAAGCAAAAGTGAAAATTCTGCTTTGAAATTAGTATCCAAAGATTATAAAGATTTTTTTTATCATAACTTCAACAATGGCAATAGCAAGCGAGTGAAATATATGATAAAACAATAAAATCGTACTATTGAATTTTATTACATTAATAAAAGGAATTGTCACGAATTGTGTTTAAATTTATTTTTGAAAAGAATTATTATAAATAGTGAAAAATTGTACAGAAATAAAACTGGTATCATTGGAGAGCTAATTGTTGAATTTTGTAGGTGTAGAAATGAGTTTTGAGCAATAATATGCTCCCTGGTTATTGATGGAAAACTTTAAACCTTGTATTAATTTTTAATTAATTAATATTCTAACTAAAATTTGTAAAACACTTTCTTAGTAAGAACCTACTATCCAAAAAGTAGCAACTTGCGAAATTTGGTAGGGTTACCACAAAGAGCTACCCGAACCAACCTAGGCATGAATAATCTAAAAGACCCAACCTTGCGAATAGCAAATTCCGACACTGTAAAGCGGGACATTCAAAAGTAGTCCAATCCACTTTTTTTGGAACTCAAGATACCAGACCCATTTATCAATGTGAAAACCGATGATGATTGGCTTAGGCAGAGGAAGAATTTGGAATTCCAGCATTGTTGGATTTCCATTCATCCCATTCGGCCATAAAAATTAAATACGATCGATCCAGGCGGGCGATATATCACCCGTGCGACGGTGGTGATGGGCGATGAGAGGGGGAATGTGCGTGGGAGTCAGACTGGAGAAATCAGGGCGGAAGGGGAGTGTGCTTTCTTCAAAAAGCGAAAATCCCCTGTGTGGGGGAGGGGGAGCCTAGGTGGAATAGGAGGGATCGAGGCGGTTGGTAATTCGTTTTGTAGCTTCCCTGAATAATCCCTAAATTGATCGACTTGAATGGGTGGAAAACAACCCGGCCGGTTGTCCAAATGGAATAGTGCAGTGTTGTCATGAATGGCCAGCTTAACCGACGCATTATAATCCCCATTACAGGCGCCACAGGCGACAATCCCTGAGACGAAGGTAGGCCCCGTCATCGATGCTGAGATATCTCAACCCTTTAGCATTTTTTGTAGCCATCAGGGAAGCGATAACTTGCTTACTTATATGGTAACTTCTCATCCCCAGATTTGAGGTGCCCACTCGGTGAGATTGTCATTCCTATAGTTTTAAGTCCAAGAGTCTGCTCTTTAGAGTGTTGCATTCTTTGCGTTATGCTTTAATTTGCACTCTGCGCGATTTTGCATCGCACAATTTACAGAAAGCACTCCAGACTGTAAACATTATTATTTTAAAATAAACAGGATGATCCTTAAATTGTCCTAAATTATCTGAGACTGATTCAGAAACAAAACTAAGCCATTCGATAATCATAAAAACTACAGAGAGACATAAGATGAACACAGAGTGAAGAAAAAAGCATTTAAAAATGCCTCATTTTGGTAACGTGAGCAAACTATTTTTGACACGTTACTGGACTCCTCGAGTTTTAAATTCGTGCGTAGAAATGCACTTTTTCCAAAGAAATTTTTAATTTTTAATTCAATTTGCGGTAACGTTTTAAATTATAGTGAAGCACTATTCCAAATATCATAGATTTTCTATTAAAGTTTAATTGAATTTTATCCCTTCTAGCATATCAATATTTTATCGTTGTTATTGAATTACTTTATGCTAACGGACAGAGTAATACAATATTCCATATTCATTTGAAGTTGAATTTTTCATGATATTTCATTTTGACGCATGGAAAAGCTATATTTTTCCTTCTTCATCAATTTTAAGAACTATTGTGTCAGGAATTCTTTTTAGTTTATTTGCAAATGCGAATTGTAGAAAATAAAGAAAAGGATAGCTTATATTAAAAATATAGTACTCAAACTATCAATCGACTTCCTTATGCTTGCTATTTATTTCTATTTCCCCTAAAGATCAATTACTTCTATAAGAAAAGTAACGAAAATGAAACAGCAATCTTAAAAGTGAAAAAGGAAAGATTTTTGTAAGAAGAAAGATCTTGTGTAAGATTTTTTAGTTGTTTTGCGCGGAAGTCCATTACGCGTCTAATTTTGATTATCTTCAAGAAAAGTAAAAAAAAAAATTAGCCTTCTAAAATAAATAACATGTAAAGAATCTAATTCTCAAAATATATATTTCATTTTCAAAATAAATAGGAAAGAACGAAAAACGTATGTACAAACGTAGTAAAAATGAACAATTTTTTGCTGTTTTTCAACTTCTGTAGTTTAAGTTTCGCATTCGTTAAAGAATTGGCATTATTTTTTACTGTTATATTTAAGGTTAAATATAATTGAAAAAATATATGCAAGTGTCTATTGTTTGCTTAGTAAATAATTGTTGAATGCTTATTGGCAATCATGACCATTCAGAAAATATTTTGAGTTATTTCTTTATAGCTTGCTCTTGAAAATTTTAATTTTCAAATAGAATTGGTTGCGTCTAATTAGTAATCCCACATTAAGACAATTATAAACAAATTTCATGCACTAAGTCTTATGCATGAAATTATGCATGATTTAACTTTGTTAAAATCTTTCTCCTCCTTCGGTCTCATTGATTTACAGCAACCGTGTATGGACATCATTCAACTCAACAAGATTGTAAGTTATGCCGACCAAGTTCTAATGAGTCAAGATGTGACATAGCTAAGGAACATGGAAAGGAGGAAGATTACGGATTACGTCTTCTATCTATGCTCGTATGCTTACGAAAGTTAAAGACGGATGTGAATTTTGTAAGGAAATTTTCACTGTGGTCAAGCTGGTTCATGGAGATTTTAATCCCAACGAAAAAGAAAAGTAGGCCAGTTTCTCCTGAAATTCTTCTAGGAAAGCAACCTACCGGCATACAGTGTATTTTCACAATAAGAGCATAACAAATAAATAAAAATATGTATGAATTAAAGGGCGGTTAAGGCATATGTTAAGAATCCAAAATCACATAGATACATATATTAAAATAAGACTTATTTATTTATTGCCGACATAGTGTACCCAGAGGGTGTAAGGAACTAATTCGGACGGCGGGGAGTACAAAACAACAACAACAGAGATTGAAAAAAACCCGTCACAGCACATTACATTACATCACATTGAAACTGTATTACATGCGATGCAAAAAAAATCAACAACAAAAAAACGAAAATTCCGAACCAAAAAACGCAAAGGAAGTGTACAAAAATGTTCTTGAAACACCATCAAATAATGATACAGAAAAATAATGACAAATAAAAATAAACTTAATATACTAAGCAAATTAGCATATTATGACAATTCAAAGAAAACGTTTAAAATTTTATATTCCGAGAAAAAAAAAATCACACAAATGTTAAAGAAACAAAGATATATTTTTTTGACATTCCTTCAGTCAGAAAACTCGTTGCATATGCAAGTGGAAATATTAAATATTTCTTTCCCTTTCACTAGATCATATTCATTAACTAAAATTCGATACAATGAGGATTTCTTTGCATCAGTAGATCTATTTAAATGAAATTTTCTATTAAAAGTACAGTCAACAAGCGGGAGTGGCCACCCCTAAACTTTCTCGTATACTCATTTCTCAAAAACTCTCGAATAGCGTGTCAGTTACCCACACCCTCGCACGGATAAAAATTTCGAATCTGCTCTATTCCCAGAACGCAACAAGTTTCTCCAGGACACGTAAAAACAACAAAACAAACGGAAATAAAATAATCTGAACAGGATCAAAATTCGCCAAAAGGGAAGAAAAAAGCGCCAAGAAAGAGCCATTAACATAAGCCGTTCGTCATAAAGCCGCTGAATATCATGCGCAGAGATTGCTTCCAGTACGCATGCGCGTGGAGATCAAAAGAAAAAAAATTGAATATGCAATTTGAACACCTCTTTTTTAACCGATTGAGATGAAAATTGGCGACAGATCTATAATTGATGTTAGCTTCCGTGATACCAAGTGTTATTTATCTAAGCCAAAGAAAGGGCTTAAGAGATATAATTTTTAGAAGTATGCGGTTATAAAGACCGACAGACAGTCAACCCTTTGACGGATTTGGCCCAAAGTTTATACGGACCTACATTCCTGATGATAAAACTGCGTACGAAATTTTGTCTATCTAGCTATTCAAGTTTGTGAGCTACCGCGGTCACATTAACACGGACATACACACAGACAGACTTTCCGTGAACGGAGTTTGTCCAAAATTTGATAGACGTCTACAAATTATGTGTCCAGATTACATATCAAATTTCATGCCTCTAATAGTTTTTGAGTTATCGTGTTCACAGACACAGACAGACACAATTCCAAAATTGTGTTTTTCGGACTCAGGGAGGTCTAAAAAGTGGAGATTCATCAAAATCTCGAGTTCGAATTTTTTAACGATTACAGTACTTTCTTTTTGTATACGAGAAAGTAAAAAAGTGGTCGACATTGCCTTGTGAACCGCATTTACAAGTCGGTGTGCTGGATAATTTGAAACGATATAAATACACAATAAATGGAGCTTGTTCTGTTAAAAAATATATTACATATTTGTCAGTAATAATTAAATTAGGGTCAATGGACCCATAGAAATCCTTTACTCGGGTTCCTGTTTCAGAATTTGTTCAAAAGCTTTGCCAGCTGTTTAATAAACAAAAGTTTAATTTTATATTTTAGGAAAGGGTAGGGTGTAGGGACATTAATTTTTTCCCCTCAACTGCAGCAATTTTAGAAAAGTGGTCGGCAGATTCATTACCTGGGATAACAGCATGGACCTTAACCATGGCAGGATAAACAGACTATTCGTCTCACATTATTAATGCACTTTTTAAAGTATAATACGAAATTAGACCTAATGTTAAAACTTTTTAGCGGCTCGAGTGATGAGAGGCTGTCAGTGAAAGTTTTTATTTTAGCTCCTTTTTCAAGGCCCAGCCTACGGCAAATCAAAATTATATTTAACTAGCAGCCTTCGCGACCAGCTTGTTCGCCGGGGATATGATTTCCATTGAATCTTGCATAATTTTATATTCATAGTTCTCTTAACGTAATTTTAAATTTCAGATTGTGGTAGACTTTTAACCCATGTTCTACTAGTGACCTTGGACATCTTCCGTTCATTGCCTACATAAATTTTCCTAATGGAGTCAAATAATTGACCATGTCATTGTTACCTCTAATTTCATGTTGTCGGCACTATAATCACTTTCTTATTCCTCTTCTAAAATATGCATTTGATTTCAACATTAAAATGATGCAGCACATTTTATGGCCAGTGGTAGGTTAGCTAGATTAAAACATGCTGAGAAAAGAATGAAAACATAGCAGCCAAAAACATTCAGATTAATGAATAAATTTCTTAATGTAAGCAAAGCAATATCTCGGAGAACTTGGTTTACAGATTTCACAAAACTTTTAATGAAATAAAATACGAAAGCAAAATGTATTAGGATATTTTCTCAGATTAAAACAGATATTATCTCAGATTAAAACGGATATTATCTCAGATTAAAACACTGAAAGAGAAATATGCAATTAAGTACTTGTTTAAACAATGAAAACGATTTGAGTTGCGTTGCAACAATGAAAAGTATTGTTGTAAATTCTGCCAAAAATATTTTTAAAAATTTATCAAAATTCGAGAAAACATTTTATGGCAAGTTAATCGATATCATTGGACAGCTAAGTTTTTGCAATTTCAGATGGTGTAAAAATACATTTTGTGGTGCAATGTTTTTGGAAGTTATTAAGGAAGAACGCCAAAATTTCGCTTAATTTTAAATTAATTAAAGTTTCAAAGAAAAGGCTCCGAGGTGCACATTCGCACCCTCCAAAGTATGTGTGTGTCGAATTTCATAGCTCTAGCTACAGCGGTATGACCTGTAGAGCGCCAACACACACACTCAGACACACACGTTCTCCTTTATTAATAGTAAAGATAAAGGACGACAGAAAAGAATTCTCCACCGATATTTTGTTTAGTAACAATACTATTATAGCCAATACAAAAAGTGTGTTTTAGGGGCACTGATACTTGCCTTTCATAGACGCTACATGGAATGCTACACCTTCTCGTAAATACCAAGCGTAATTAAAATACATATTGCTGCCCAACGATTGTTCCTACAACAAAACAGGCGTTTCGTACAAGAGTCTTTTTAAAAACACCCATAAGAAAAAGTCCATGAAGGACAAATCTAGAAGGAAGGTGGTCATGCGATTAGTCCACCACGGCCAATCTACATCAGAAAAGGTGGCCTATAGATGTGTTTGAATTTATCTGCTGAAATACTTAGGAGCTCCGCCATGCTGAAACCGAATATGCTGACACACAGATACAGGAACAGCTTTCAGCATTTCCGGCAGGGTGCAGGGTTGCTTTACATACGTGTGATATAACAATTTCGTTTAGCGTCTTCTGATGGCGTTTGCGCAACTTTATTCCTATGTTATTTTGGATTCTTATCATATGTCTGATTTGCCCTTTCATTTTCGACATTTTTTTAAAATCACAATGCATATTCAGTCTTATAAATCAGATCATAACTCGGTGCTTCAAGCTCGCTTTCACCAACAAGAGAAGCTAGACTTCTCTTTTATCATGAGACCGAGTGTAATTTTACCACCAATATATTACAAGTGCTATTCATAATAAAAGAAATTGTATGTCAATCGGTCCAAGCAACCTATTTGAAATTGCGATAAACCACAATATTATATACTTTCGTAATTGCATTCAATATTCGTTCTTTGCTGCAGCAATTAAGGTGACTGCCTACGTTCGGAACAAAATTTTTGAAAAATTGTATGTTTTAAGAATTTTTTGGGTTTTTTTATATGCATTATCAATTATAAACACAAAAAACACCAAAAAAATTTTATAAATATAATATTTTTTGAGAAATATGGGAATTTGTAGTAAATTTTAATGAAATTTAACCATAACGGTTAACACTCTACATCAAATTGTAATGCAGCAATTCTAATTTTCTTTGCACATAAGTTATAGATGACAATGATCTATGAAATGAACTAAAATCCAAGAAAAAAATTGAAATGCAAGTAAATTAGAGGTAAAAATATGTGTAAATATGCATTTTTTCATTAATTCGCAACTTATTTTTTCGAAAAACACATGTAAATTAAAAAGTATTCCTCAAACAACAAATATTTTAGTTCATTTCATTGCTTATACTATTTTAAACATGTGCTGAAAATTTCAAGTGAATATCTATATTAGATTTTGAGATATCATGTTAATGGTGGGGAAATTTTATCAAAAATACAGTTTAGAGAAAATTGCATTTAAAGATTTCCTTTAATGTAAAAACATGGTTCCTGTGGTCAAAAGAGTTTAATATTCACTAGGATGATAGGTAAAACCTTCCTTTGACTCATTTTGCAAGCACTTCTTCCAGTGTTGGGCAGAAAGTTTTTTATGCTGTGTTTTTGCTGTCGACAAAGAATGACTTTTCGAGTCGTGAATTTGCTACTTTTCCGCCTATGCTCCTACCACCTACATTCAGAGCAAAATTTATGAAAAATTGTATATTTTAATAATATTTTGGGTTTTTTTATATGCATTATCAATTATAAACACAAAAAACACCAAAATGTTTTTATAAATATAATATTTTTTGAGATATATGGGAATTTGTAGTAAATTTTAATGAAATTTAACCATAACGGTTAACACTCTACACCAAATTGTAATGCAGCAATGCTAATTTTCTTTGCACACAAGTTATAGAAGACAATGATCTGTGAAATGAACTAAAATCTAAGAAAAAAATTGAAATGCAAGTAAATTAGAGGTAAAAATATGTGTAAATATATTTTTCCATTAATTCATAACTTAATCTTTCTAAAAACACATGTAAATTAAAAAGTATTTCACAAACAACAAATATTTTAGTGCATTTCATTGCTTATACTATTTTAAACATGTGCTACAAATTTCAAGTGAATATCTTTATTAGATTTTGAGATATCATGTTAATGGTGGGGAAATTTTTATCAAAAATACAGTTTACTTTTCCATACAACCTGGACAACATAACATTTCAAACATTGTCATTAAAATTTCAGTGTTCATTATACGATTTCAGCATAATTTATTTGGTTTTAATAAATCTTTAGCTTTATTAGAATTGTTACCACCAAGTTTTGAAGAACTTGCAGTGAGAACATCAGTGCCATGAGTTACAGTAATTTGTTCTGTACGTGCAGATTTATACCGATTTCCAGCAAATATTTGCTTCTTTGAAATATAGTTATTCTTATTTCTTATTATTTATAGACTTTCACGATCAAAACAACAAAACTTTCAAGCAAAATTCGAATTTTTAGCTCTTAAAAAGGACAAAATGAAGTTAGATAAGCAAGCGCAGAAAACGTAAACAAATCAAAATAAACAGACAAGCAACTGAATTGTGTTGCCAATTTTATTCAAAGAAATAAGTAAACTGCGTGCAAAAAAGTTGTGGCTTGTCACTAGTAACATAAAAAATAATTAAAAAATTTAAAAAAAAGCAGAAAAAGAGCAGACAATTGCAACTTTAAGGCCACTTCCGGTTTCGGAATGCTATTTCCGGTTTGAGTTTGCTTTAGACACAGTATTTTAAAATCGGTATAACTTTTTTTCTAATTCACTTAGGAATAAAATGTAAACGGATTTGGAAAGACGAAAGTTTAAACTACAAGAAAACGTCAAAAAATAATTTTCACCAAATTGGTCAAAAATCAGTGTTTTCAACGTAGGCAGTCACCTTAACACGAAATCTTTGTCATCACATTTATGATGGGAACTCGTTTTAAGTTTAAAGTAGTGTATTTGAGGCAGGAGCCCTATTTCGCGTCAAAATAAAATTTCAAAAATAATATAGTATGATAGCTTAAGTCATAAGATGTTATTGTACTCTGTGAACGATGAAACCTCGGAATTAGTGAAATATCAGCCAAAAAACCCAAGTTTTACATTTTTATCTTCAAATACTTTAAATCGAAAACCATCGACGCAATACCTCAGACGACACATTTTAATCTTTTAAGCGAGAAACCAGTCACAAAACCCATAGAAACGAAAAAACAACTAAGGATAGAAGAAAAGTCTTCCTTCTTTGCTGAACTGGCATCACAATAACAGAGAATGCGAGAATAAAAGAATGTAACGGTAGTTTTCATTCTCTTTTAGTCCAAATACTTTCCCAGAATACTATGCCGGAGTACAATTTCGGCTGAAAGAAAGAGACTGTAAACTACCACCTCTGATTACGGATAAAATCGAACAGTGAAGAAATCTGAGGAACATGCTCCGAGCCATCCGACTGTAATTCAGTCTAGATTCTACAAAGTGCCAATTTGATTTGGTATCAAGTTAATACGATTGTGTAGAAGACCCGATGCTTTCGCTGAAATCCGTGGAAACTTTTCCGAGCTGCCTCAGTTACAAAGCGTTTATTCGATACCTTTTCTTCTAATAAAAAAAGTATATCGCTATTTGGAAATTGTTTAGTTTAGTCTATTACATTAACGTCCCATCTTGAAGCAACACCAGCGCTATTTTGGTACGGACCTCTTAATCCTAGACATGGTTAGATGACAAAGACGAAACTTGAGCCGGTACGACCCTTTCCAAAATTCCGCACCGCACCACCTGGACCTTTGACTCTCGTCATCAGACTGAATGTGCAACAAGAACACATATGCTGTGCATCTTTGGCAAAATGGGTTTGGAACTTGGACTCAAAGCTGAGACTTGCCATCGGCCTATATCGCAACCAATGGCTATTTGAAGTATAGCAAACTTAAAACTTTCCGAACTTCTAATTTAGCCAAGGAATTGCCCAGCGGTAAATTAATTAACTCATTACTTCATTTCTTCCCAAATGTATGAGTGACCATGAGTATGCCGAATAATAATAATAATAATAATAACAACACCGTGAGTTATTACCGATTAATAAGTTGATAATAAATTAGTCAATCATTTTTACTCTATACTTGGATTAAGAACTATTATAAAAATTTTAGCTTGCAACTAATATAATAATGATTAAAATTAAAGTTACTGCAAAACTCTAGATTTTTCTTTTATAAAAAATAAAAGAATAGTTTACTGAAGATGTATATAAATGTTAGATTGCAGATTATATTGTATTTTCGATAGATAATGCATGAAATGCTTCTGGTTGTTAAGATATAGAGATTTCAGTACTCAAGAGACAGAACATATTGTTTCAAACGAACCAAGGGCTTATTTTGCAACAGATGGAAATATACATTCAAAGGCACATAAATAAATAGTTTTCCTCTCCTTTTCTATAAAGATGTCTGCATAGCTCCATGCTTTCTAGAAGGACCCACAGTATTCAGCTTAGAACCATCAAAGTCGGCTTGTTTACTTAAGACGATCTAAAAAAAGAAGTGTCTTAACTTGGAAAAAAAATGTGTAAAACCGTTTCTCCGTATATTTTCATATTCTATTATCTTAAAATTGACCTTTGAAAAATTGCATAAATAATGTATAAATTGTATAAATAGAACCATGACAGTTTTAATTTGATTTTCAATTTTACACAAGATGCATTAATACAATATGTAGGATTTAGATGTGGGCGGCTAGCTTAAGTGTGATGAATTCTGGATAGTGCAGCAAAGCAATGAAATTAAAAACCGAGATGCAAAAGAATCTGTTGAATCAAAATTAGCACTTGAGAAAATATAAAAATCAATCGAGTGGAAGAAATGCCAAATGTTCGAAGAAAAGTAATCGAACTTGGATGATATTTTAACCACTTATTCTTGCCCTATACCCCAGATCCGTTAAAATTATTTCTCTAATAAAAAAAATCAGAATGGAAGGATAAAGACAATTAAAGCATCATCAATAAAATTAACCATACAACAAATATAGCAAATTTCCCCCCACAACTCCTGGTGCTTATTCTTTTCTATGATACATTGTTTGTAATAAAAAGTGGACACCCACAAATTTCTGAAAAATGAAGCAAGAAAAATAACCACTATTTTCTCCCCTCTGGCTATCCCATTCCATCATAACAATGAATGATTGCTCGCAAGAGATCTTCTTGTAAAACTATATATTTATATACTTCCATTCCAAAAAATGTATCTTGCCATTGAACCCGTTTCCTATAGAACTGTTTTCTCGAAAATAACATCAATTCCTAAAGGAATCATCGTTCAAAAATAACGTCAAATCTTTTCCTTCATAATCAAAATCACAACAGTTGTATTCTTTCTGTATATACTCACTACAATACTTTCGAAAATACATTGGGAATTTTCTTAAAATATATTACCAGATAAATACAGATTTATCTTCAAAATGATAACTCATGTTTTTATTTGTATTTATATCCTAATGCATTTTTATATTTAATGCAGTTGGCATTGAATTGATTCTTCTGTCCGTAAAAAATAATCGCACATATTAATTATCTAGTTTCTAAATTTTGTTGTAATATTTTATAGAACATGCTTCTGGTCATCCTTTCTCCGGCGATAAATTGAACTAAAAAATCGCCAACTGATTTTACTTTGAAATTAAATTCTTCTTTTGCCTTTATGCTGAATGGTAAAAAAGAAATTTTCTTAAGAGCTACTTATGATGGTTTGTTTTGATTTAGTTTTGGTTCTGGGCAACATTGATAAAATTTAGACCTATGTAGTAATTTTTTGTTCTTTGTCGTGCCAGAGAAATTTAGAGTTACTGCAGAAATTCCTAAGTTCAAATACGTTTTTTGTGTTGGTTTTTTTATATTTTATTGATTATTTGCTTATTAAAATTATTATTTGACTTTTGTTCAAGATTAGGAGTTTCTAATAAAATGAAGTTCTTGTATCTATAAAATTTATCTTACAAATTTATTATTCTAAATTAAATGATTTCATTCGCTGATGAAATAATAATAATAATAAAAACTCAGCATATAAAAACCACACTACATTTTTAAAAATTTATTTTTCAGTGGTAGTTATGCAAATCTACATATATGAGAAAAGAGATAATAGAAAAAAATAATATTAAAATATATATTATACTTAATTTTTCATTTACATTTATTAATCTGATACGACTGATTATATTAAATTTCTACTATAAAGTTACATTATTCTTAATTAAGCAAATCTTAATTTTGAACCGGGGTGAGATAAACAGTATAACATCTGAATCAACACTCCTTTTCCCATCTTCCACGCCACAGGAGATGGAGGACATTTGATCCCGATAGATTTAGCATGGACAAAGTACAAATGCATGACAGGTGTTTGTTTGAATCGGGTCTCGTTCCCGCTCCTACCTTTTTCCCTAAGCAGTAAGTTTACCTCTGCCCTAAACATTATTTTGAAAGATATTCCTTAGAAAGCGTTCACGATTGTAAAGAGTAAATATATCCTCAGGGAATTTTTTTGCTGAAAAATGAATATCCATAAGTTGTTCAAAATACTGTTTATTATTTCACACTAGCTGATATATAGGCCGTTGCTCAGGATGAAAATAAATGCTTGCCTTTTTTTAATAAAAAAGTAAATTCTTAATTAATTGTAACATGCCTTCCTTATGCTTTTATATTTGTGAGCAAATGCTTTTATGCTTTTCTATTTGTGAGCTAGTTTATGGGTTTGTAGCACTTATAACATAGCAAATACATATAAAATATCAAAGTTTCCACATACGAAATCGCCTGAGGCCACAGTGGTATCGTGGTAAGGTGTCGGCCTATGAGCCGGAGGATTCCAGGTTCTAAACCTGATTCCACTGAAGATCCGTTGAGTGTTGGGCCTGCTGCAAGTCAATCATACGTAGGGGCGAAACGCTCTCCCGCTGGTGTGGTGCGGAAGGTGTCGTCCTCGTCATCTGACCGCAGTTCCAAATGATGAAGTCTGTCCCAAAATACCCTCGTGTTGCTTCAAATCGCGATGCTAATACAACTAAACTAAATCGTCTGTTGACGGATATATGGTGTGAACGTGATATGCGACAAGTTAAAATTCTACATAATAATAGTACTCGACCACTTCCAACAGGCGCGCAAATAAACGCATTTAAAAACATTAACTCTAATATTTTAATGTCAAAAATGTGTTTATTTAAAATATCATAATACATAAAATCATTGAAAAAAATTAGCTATAATATGTTTAATGTAAAAATACGATTACATAAAATATTATATTACAAAAAATCATCTTATCGTCTGCAACTTTCAATTTCAGCATGTCTGACTCTCGGAGTTTGCTTGTTAACCTTACGGAGAGAGAGAGAGAAGTCAGCACCACCTGGTGCCACAGGTGACATTTTGAACCGTTACAGTTTTTACTAAAAAAAAATATTTTCCTATTAATTTTCACAAAACTTTCACTAATAGATTCCCTGTGCTTCATAATATTTCTGACAAAAATTTGAAGATAATTTGTGCGGAAGATTGGACTTCTTTGGCGTACGAACTATTTATGTATTTCACTTTTATTTTTATAGATTTAAATTTGAATATTTTGATACCGTTCATTTTTCTATATTACATGAATGGCATCAACTTTCCCTACCTCTTTTACCGACACTCCCATACTGTCATGTATATAGGTCAACCTTCGTTCTAAAACTATTTTTGAAAAATCGTAGTACATATGTTTATTTTTTGCGCATTAAAAACTAATTTAATCAACATGAAAATTCCGAATTATTCAGGAGGTGCGGTCACTTTACTTCGATGTAAATGCACTGCGAAGCCCAACCGTTCATCGATGCTTGTATGAACGAATTTACTTTTAAAGCAAATGCTTCTATGAGAAGAAATATGTTTCACAATTCAACTGACTTCTGATAAATTTATTAAAAAGAATATAGGGAAGATACTCCAAATTTGGATAGGCCTTCGCCTATATTGGACCGGTATCATAACTTCAATTCTATTAAATATTTGGACTATACAATAGGCAAGTTATGTTGTAATGATGTAAATTGGATGTATAAAATCCTTTTTCAGAGAAAGATTTACGAGGTTACAGTTACAAAACAAATGTTTAAATTTAGACATCGACAAACTATTATTTTAACAGAAGACAAGAAGGTCTTACGCTGTTACAAATTAAATAGAAAAGTATGTTATTAAATACTCAGAGGGGAAATTTATTTAATTAGAACTTACTACAATTATTTTATGAAATGTTTTAAAATTTAGGTCAGGATAAATTTTTCCTGTTGTCCTAAGGCGGCCCAGATTGAGCAATAAATGGTTGCCTAAATTGGGCTATTTAAATCAATGGGGTTATTATTGTTTAATGCAGTAACAGCTCAGAAAGCAACTTATCAACGCTAGAAGTCTTTATAAATTGGAATTGGGACAAGTCAAAGCAAAATACAATAAAAGAACTCTAGAGTCATCAATTGTTGGGACAGAAAGTATAAATACTTAAGTTAAGTATAATTCATATCATTTATGAGGAAAAAAAGGGTGAAGAGGAAGTTATGCAGTGCATAAAATGTCTTGTGCTCATGTATTTTGTAATGGTGTCAATTAAAGAATCAAAAAATATTTTTGCGTTAATTGTGCTTAAAGAAATTATTGGTCCAATCTAGGGAACTAGATTCCTTGATTGGACCGATTGCACATTTTTAAGCTGCTTTTTCCTAATTCAATGTGCATTTCATAAAACAAAATACGCTGTTCTGAAGATAAATTAACTACAAAAAATTCTACTACTTGTTTTTCATTAAAATTACTTCTCCATTCCTATACATTAAAATATGTCGTGGGGTCCAAATTCGACGACTCACTCTCATATTTTTTCATGTTAAATAGTTTAAACAATCTTATATGTTCAACGCTTATTTATCGATTTAATTAAACGCATTTTTATTTAAATCAGTCTACGAAGATGTGTACACTGAAATATGTAACATGGAATAATAAATTATGATTAAAATTTCATATTTGTAAGAATCCATTTAATTATTCACATAAAAACTTTGTTTTGATCACCAAAGTTATGGTATATTTTGTATTCCTCAAGAATTAACTAAAGTGCGGATCAATGCACCGCTGTATAGTCTTTTATATGCTAGTTAATACTGAGTAAAGAAGCTAGAATGATATGTACTTTTACTTTATCGATATGCATGTGATATCGAAAAAGAAACTCCGCAATTTTTTTTCTTATAAGGAAACAGGAAACTCGTCTGTGAATATGGGTTAATACGCTTTTCATACAGATATTTCAAGCTATTTCAGTTTCACTTCTGTTTCAACTAACAAAATAGAAATTATTTTGGAATAATAAGGAAAAAATAAAATACAAAAAATTCAAAATGAACGAAATAATTTGACATTTCATATCACAATATAATTATTTTTCATAAATATGCAGATGACATATTTTTTCTTTATGTTTCTTCATAAATAATTCTAGCTGAAATAGCTCTGAATAATTTGATTAATGTTCTTAGGTTTCTTTGTAGAGTTAATTTGAAAATTTAATTGGAATCCTTAAATAAGTTTACAGATGCATTCTCTCAGACTTATGGAAAAGAAGATAATAATGCTGAGTAAAATTAAGAATAAATGTAATTTATTGACGTTCCTTAGAAATTATTATTTTTAGCAAAGTAACAAAATAAGTTGAATATTTCTGGAGACATGCGGCATACAACTATAATTAAATTTCTTAGCCGTAAATTGAAAGAAGAGAAAACTATTTTTTTTTCATATTTTAAATAATATTCAAGATTCTCAAAGAAAAAATATTTTTCTTAAAAACATTTGCAATAATATTACTCACAAAAATAAACCTAACAGATTCGAATATGTTTTTAATAAATCGCACTATCAAAACGAGACCTAATCCAATATTTCATATTTATGGCAATTACTCAAAATGAAATATGTTAGTAAGAAAATAAAAATATCTATGATATGACTTACAAAAATTTGAGTTTCAGGAATTTTTAATAAAAGTTAATAGTGAAGTCATTTCACTTCACATCCCAAAAATATGATAACCATGACTTCACAAAAAAATTTAACATATCATAACAGTCTCATTGGAATCACATGAACTGCTATTCAAATCTAAGGACAGGTATTTACTTTATGTTCTGCGCACTTTACTGGTAAATAATATCGAGAAAGCAAGTTTTTATTTTAGTAAACCTATAAGAAATTTGTTTTGTTTATGTGAAAAAAATTACTACTTAACGTCTCTTATGAATAACGCATGAAAAGTGCAATTACTTACTTTCATAAATTACCGTGTAATGGACAGTAATATAATTACTACAACTAAGTTTTACAACAGCGAAGGCTGTTTCAGCAATATAAATAAAGTTAGAAACGTTTCGTTACATCTTTCTAATAGAATTGCGCAACAAAAGAAAAAACATATTTAGGTATATTCAGGATGTTCCAGAAAAATGCATACACAAAATAATTAATGATTATTACATGAATAATCATTAATATACCAAAAAAATTCATAACATAAATTAATTTATTCAAGCATAAAATCCGGTCAGTTATCGGAATTGATCGAATTGTTTACTGTTATTGTCCAGGGACTGATAAAACCATGCAACTAATTTGTAAAACGGCACTGAGCATGCAAATTGCAATTGGTCATGTCGCAGCTCGTCATTTCCTGTCGGCCAAGAGCTATAAATATTATTTTTCATGTGTCTCCGCAAAAATACACTCACCAGAGATTGTAAAGGGATTTCGTTATTACCTCTTCTTGCTAAACATGTGTTAAGGAGAATTCATTAAGATGGACCCTGAGATCGCGAGAGTAATGCACCGTAGTTCCATAATATTGAAAGTAATTTTGAAACATCTTGTGAATGCGTGTCATAAGGCATTCAATGTTGTAAATTCAGATAAAGGTCAGTAGTCAAGGTATTTTCAAAGAGGGAAGGCCCAATTAATAAACGCGCTGATAAATGACGCTGATCAGTTAACATAATACTCGAAGTATCATTCTTCATTTTGAAACATCTTAAGAATGCGTGTCATAAGGCATTCAATGTTGTAAATTCAGATAATGGTCAGTAGTCAAGGTATTTTCAAAGAGGGAAGGCCCAATTAATAAACGCGTTGATAAACGACGCTGATCAGTTAACATCTGACACTTTCAGAATTTTTACGTTATGAGACGGGGACAATCATTTGCTGGTTAGTTAAGATTACTGAGATTTTTTGAGCCATTATTAATGAAAAAGTATCGTTTAATGTGAAAATTTACAAGTTAAAAAAATGAAAAATTATTGTATTAATTAATTAAAATCATGAAACTTTTGATAGCTGACAATATTCTACATTTGTATTTATTAATCTGGGTGATGAAACCTTGATGTTCTTTTTAATTGTTTTTGTTAAAATTATTGAAAGTGTGTATACATTCTTTTGGAACACCCTGTATGCAAAATTCTCTATGTAGAATGATGGCATACAAGTTTTATCTAAAGTAGAAAAGGAAGGAAGTCAGTATTTATAATATTTTGCTATTTTCTTACCCATCCGTTTTTATTTCTTTTTCTGTTATATGTTTTTTTCGTTAAAACTTGCTTTTTTGCAATATAATTCGTTTACTTCTAGTGTACAGCAAATCAGAAATCCCTCGTGATCCTTACCATAACTGCTGGTTTACGTTTGTGTATTATTAAGTAAATAACCAAGAAACATTTCAAGAAGCCACTTTCCCCAATGTAGCTTTCAGAATTGTTTATTCATGATCTAATCTTCAGAAAATGCTTGTCTGGTTCCACCTCGGTAGGAAATATTCTTACCTTATATTTAAGCTTATTCCAATGAAATGTTTTCTAGTGTAAAATAAGAATACTGCTTGCAATTTAACATTATTTCCAAAAACATTTTGAAAACTGAATTAAGAATATTTGTAATGATTTAACTTTTTAATCTTCTTTAAATTAATTCTTTTTAACGCCACTACATTTTTAATTATTTCTACTTCAATCTTAAAGAACCGCACTTCTATTTTAACTTCCAGAGTTGGGATACTTTTATGGGGAATCCCCTTCTCCCAAATATTTAAGGTCTGCGTATTGTTAACGCTCTCTTTTTTTAAACATATAACCTGTCTACTAAGACGCGCTGCTTCACACGTAACTCTTGAATTCTGGTCATGGTTGTTTTTGAGTTATGATTACTTTATCTAATTAAATTAACCTGCATTGCTATCTTTAAATTGGATAAATTGAAATTGGAATAAAGTATTGATTGGATCAAATACAGCCTTTTTATTCAAGATGTTTATTTGTACTTCAATGTTTACATGCATGATATTACATATATTATACAGTTTGACGTAATCTGCCAAACGAAAGAGGATGATAGAAGAGCCCATGTGGATCATAAAAATTTATTTCAACCCTGTCCAACGCTAACGGTTTACAAGTTATGGCGGATACAATGATGTTTCTAAAAGCGTAAAAAAAATCCAAATTAAAAAAGTGTTTGGTAGACCTGCACGCAAAGTAAGCACATTTTTTTAAAGGGCAGGGAAAATCTTATGAGATGACACCATTTTCATCAGTATACCTGGATTTTAAGCCGAGTTACAAGCTCCAAAACGTTGGCGAAATGCAAAGTCGAATTGTCGTCAAAATTTTAACAATGAATACCACAAACACAGTTCTAGCTACAATATGTCAAATTTACCAAAACCTTGCTCATTCCATCAGATTTCGAATGAGCCTACAATAAACCATATCAGTGTTTTAGTTCTGGAAAAATTTAGTCTTTCTTTCCGCATCTCTGAAATCGGCGGTTGTTAACCTTTTCCGGCGCAGTGGTTACAAAAGAGGACACAAACTTTAAAATTTTCTTTAAAAAATCCATTTCCACTTTGAAACCCGGAAAATTGCAGAAAAAGGCAGCTGATAGTTCTCCTTTTAGAATGTAGATGGCAGCACAGAGAAATTTCGCTTTCATTTCCGAAAAATTATATGTTTAAAATGCCCAAATTTCTTGACTCAGAGATAGGAATTTTTTTGAATTCTTGACCTTTACAATTTTAGAAAATTTACTCGACAATTTTCCTCCAATATTTTAGAAGTTTCATGATTTTGTATAAAATTTAACATTACTTTGTGAGCGTATCAAGATGGATGTGTCCAAAGGGGTCCACATATGAGGGGTGCCCCCAAAGAGGGACAACGAAACGACCCCTCCACAGGAATAGGTGTTTGTTTTTTACTAAATTCTATATCTAAACAATAAACTAAGCCCATTCATGATGTTTTTTCATCATATTTAAAAAAATTAATGCCTTGCGCCGGAAAGGGTTAAGAAAGAAAACACGCGAGGGGCCATTGTCGCTCTTGGTTTTAATTTGCTGTCCACCTTCAGCATGATGTGCTTGATATTCGCAAGGAAGAACGTTTTAAAGCCAAATTGAAAAGTAGCATTTTTATTAAATTACAAACACAAAGGACACAAAAGTAGTATGGCGCTTCCTACGCCTTTCACAAAGGAATATGCAAAAATAGAAAAAAACCAGTGAGGTGACCCACGTCTGAGTAAAGAACGTATACTTTCGAATGTGTTAAGATGAATTGAACTTACAGCCGCTGCTGAAAATGGTTGCCCCAATATCTGATACATGGCCTTGCCCGCTTCCGAACTGAAGCCACCGTAGTTGAGAGCGAAATAAAGCCAAATAAGATAAGTAGCCAAGGGAAATCTCATCTCCTTTCAAAGATTACTTATCTTTGAAACTTTCAATTTGATACTTTTTTTCTGAATTTGAGCAGAATTTTCAAAATAAGCTGTTAATGGACTTACAAACGAGAAAATTTTCCCTTAAGCCTAGCTCCTCGATGAGACAACAGTAAAACTTAAGGGTGAGTTCCCCACCCACCCCTTTCACGTGTGGTGTTTAAATTGTTTTAAAGAAAATTGAATTTTTTTTTTTTGCTTTGAATTCTTGATAGCCTTTCATTTGTGTGTGTTTTCAGTGACATTTTGTTTTGGAGTGCGATGTGTTTCTTTTTTCCGGGGGCGTGGGGTTATAAAGAAATTACCCGTTTCGGGGTTTGTTAGTGTGTATTGAATTTTCTCTTTTTCAGTTTTTGTATGTAAATTTTAAAATGCATCTAAATTGAAAAAAAAATGTTGAATAAATACCACCCGGGAATTGAATTTTATATTTTCCCCCAGCCACAGAATATTGTGATTTTTCTATATTTTGGTGGGATGCACATTGGTATTTCGTAATAATGTAATTGCTCAGAATTATTCTGAAATGTATTTAAAATCCACCCCTGTTTTTGGATGTAGTATGTGCAATAGTTTTATAATATGAGCTAATATTTTTATGTTTCTAAAATCCACCCAGCTCTCCTTGTCCTTGGAGACTGGGCAGCTGTCCCCTTTTCCCCCTTTTTTTAATTTCTAGTATTCCCCATCGTAACGCTAAGGGCCTTACACCCATTCGGGTAGGCCGAGACGGTGTGGGTTCCTCTCATAGCTACCTACCACTCACACTAGGGTATAGGGTTTTTTCCTCCACTGCTCTTTTGATGTAAGTGAGGGACACGTGAATCTGGTAGATTAGTTCAGCCGAGTTAGTGTCTATTCTTTATTTCCCAAATTTTTCTCAATATTTCTTTTTGTATACCTGCGAAAGTTCGCATGCCTGTGTCCCAGCACCTAATTCAATGATATTGATCGTCATTTCCAATATATTGTTTAAAAAAATATAGAATTATTTCAGGCTCTCATCCGCAACAGTTGTCATTGCTAAGGTATCTTACTGAAAAACAAACGTCAGCTCCCTCCTGAAATCCTGTACATTTTGTTAGTTGAAATTCCAAGGAAATAAAAAAAAATTATTTAAAAACGCAAAATAGCTTTGTATGACCGAATAGTTCAGTTTGATAAGCTTATCCTTAAGCCTAAACAAAAATTTAACTTTTAGTCTCACAGATGAGTTGCTCCCGAACTTGTTAGTAATTGCATTGAGCCCGAACGAAGGTTAATCAGGTAGTATTATGTTGTGTCTCTCCCTAAACAGTACCGTGAAGAATTCCACCGTAATTTCACGCATTAATGTAGATTTATGGCATCTTTCAATTTCAACATTTTATGGTGAAATTAATGTTGCATCGTCACACAAACCATTTTGTAAAACTGATCATATGCATAAAATATAACCCGCTCTTTTGAATAAAACGGGGATGACTTCTTGTATATCCATAAAATATTACATTAATATGGAAACTGTGATATATTTTGATACATATTATAAACATGTTTATATGTGACATTCTAAACCAACACGGTGAACTGTTGAGAAATCAGAGTGACGAAATGTGTTATTATGAGTCTGTTTATGCAAAGCCATGCCAGTAAAGTAAACAGTAAAAATTTCTAAAACCAGGTCTGGACAATAATTTATACATGTATCCAATGAACCATATGACTTTAAAAATTAAGAATATTTGTTATAAAATGCAAAAACAGCGCTTATAGTTATTCCATTCAAAGCTAGAGACCAGAAACACATTCGCAGCATCAACTTTCTTTTTATTTCCAAAACTCGAAAGGAATCCTATCCATTCGCCTGTTGTAAAACTCTTTCTGTTCAAATAAAAAAGCAGAAAAGAAAAGTTCGGTCGTCAAAGTACACACTTGCTAAAGAAATGATAAAAAAGCTGTTTTGTGAAGCGAAATACATTTTGTTATTGAAGCATTCCCATTCAAAGGCTATCGGCACTGAACACGAAAACCTTTCCCATTTGCGAAAGAGAGGAGAAACTTTTCCTTTCGTATTCGCGGTGGTAAGAGAAAACGGCAACATATAAAGGCACTGTAAAGTACATCAGTGTATTTTTGGTGTATTTGATTGGTCCATGCATTATTCATTTTCCTCCTTGCATTACCATACAGATCTCTTATAGCGAAGTGCAGTCTAGGCTTTGGAAAAATAAAGAAATGGCGTTAAGTTCACAGACTGTAAGGCAGCTGGGTTTCACGTTTCCTTGTCACTTTGAAGCAGCGCAGAGTTGAATACCGACGGCGAAACATATAATTGAATTACCAGAAATTAGATTTCTTTTCTGTTAAATTGTTTCTCATTTTTTTATTGAAATAAAACACTTTTATGTATTTTAGCAGCATATTTAACTGGTATATTTCTTTTAAGTTAGTTAATATTAAATTTGCATTCATGGTATCCTTCAAAAAATCTTAGTAAAGGCTATTTCTACTCTCTTTTGTCATCTGTGACTTCCAATCATCTAAATAATATTTCACTCAGATTTTATAAACTGATTGGAAATTATTGGATTGTTATGATTGGAAATTATTTGAAATGGCTGGGTTTTTTTCTCTTAAAGACTGGTATAATTTAATTGTTAATAAAAATATTAAACTATATCTGCCACATTTTGTTAAAATAAAATGATTATATTTACATCTGACTTATTTATGAGGAAGAGTTTGTAAACTTTCCAAAATAAAATATTTCTTATACTGATCAAAATGTTTATTTCATGGTAAAATGTTTTCCAACTTCTGAGTGATTCTGCTTTGATTACGTGTGACACTACTTTAGAATTAAATAAATTAGCGATCAATAAAACAATTTAAAATTGAAAAACTTTGATAAAAGCATCTACTTAATTTTAAAACCATACGTAATTTTTTATTATTATCTTAACAATTACTTAGAAATATTAAAACAACGTAAGACAAATGAGTAGTTAGATGACATCCGCAGCTATAATTATAAAGTGACTCTGAAGTGATGCTAATGGATTCTATTTTTATCAGTACGAAAGTAATTGCGCTTAAAAATGTCATGTGTCCTTGTTTTCATCAGGATCCATAAACAGAATATTCAGTACCTCTGATGTAGAATATATTCCAGAGGGCAAGATTTTTTTGACACAGTACAGATAAAACATTTAAACCTCAAAATAATTAAGCCTAAGAATATAATAAAGATTACTAAATATATTCTTACAAATTGAGCGGGTTTATGTTTCATTTTTAATATATTCTTTAACCCCTTCAAAGTGTATTTTGTTCTTCTACCTAGATGATCCCCTTCTGTATTGGGAATGTGTTGTCGTATTAATTCAGCTAAGGGCCCTTAGAATGGTTGAAGAGATATTAATTGATTACCGGTCATTTTTGCATCGAGTTACGGAGTCCATGAATGACATAATCTTAGCTTATAACTTCAAAAATGACATAAACCGATGCACGAGTGGAGCTCGGGCAAAACTTATAAAGGGTTAAAACATTATTTCCAAAATTAATTCGTAGGGTGAATAATACAACTAGGAACTATGACATTAATGATACATGGATCAGAAAGGGATATTATCTTAGGTTTATGATGGGCTAAAACTAGTTATATTCCATAGATGATCGCTCAGCACTATTTATAATTTTCGAAAATACATAAACTGATCAAAAGAAAGTTAACTTGTATAACTATGATCTAAGGCGCAATTTACACAATTCACATATTGCTTTTGAAACTTTTTTTTTCACTAAAATATAATAAAACTATTGTAAGAGAAGATTTTCCTTTGCGTAAGTGTTGGAATAAGTGTCGTGCTGCGAAAAATTATAATTTCTCCCCATACAAAGCAAACCAATGGGAAATACAAATTATCCTACAGATAGCTTCTATTCTTTATTTTTCCATGCTAATATTTGTGTAAAGTTTAAATTTCTCTTTTAATGAGAATTAGCAATGCAATTGTCAGTCAAAAATGTGAGAGAAGATTTCATTTATTGAATTACAAAGATATAAAGATCTCTCTAAGTCAGTATCCTCATTTTAAGCTATGTTTTTGTATAGCTGCAATTTAATTGAAAATTTATGGTAAAATTGTATCCATCATTCCCATAAATACAATTGGGAAATTTAGTTTCGAAAACAAATAAAAATAGCTTAAACAAAAATATATAGTTGATTCAAATAGTGGAAGAAAAACCTTTACTTTTAGACTTCATCAAAGCATATTCTCTATCTGAATAATAATTAAGGTAAAGAGAATATTCGACATAGACTATTATTCAAATTCCGATTCAAAGAGAGGAATTTCGTTTTCTCCATCTAAAAATTTCTAGCGCACAAAAAGCAGTCTGAAGGAATCATGTCTCGCTATTGCAAAAGTAAAAACAATTTAGAGCAAACTGAAGTAAAAGAATATCTTGTTTTCCAGAGGCCAAATTATACCATTTCAGTTTTCGGTATCAAAATGCACGTAGAATGCGCAGTTTCTTTCTGTTTGTATTTTGCTGCTTTCCTGACTTTAAAACTGAGTTTAAAAACCTATATTCAGTGTCTCGTTAAAAATTTAGTAGGCTTTGTTTGAATTTTCTTTTATTTTTAGTTTAAATTTTCTTTTTCTTTTCTTTGCATACTTTAATGATTGAGAAGACATTTCTTTGAAATTAGGCATTGTGAAAATGGATAACACTGGATTTATATATAACGGAGATGGTATAATAAAATTTTATTTTATGGCTTCTAAAACTATGAAATTGTTTTATAAAGAAAGATGTTTTAGTTGGTTTTTTTGTTTTCCTGTTACCTTATTTCTAATGAAATTAATTTGAAAAAGCAAATATTTGAATTTCTTTATCAATATTCAGTGTGGTTTAATGCAATAATCAATTCCTACTTTTTTATTTTCTTAAAAATAAAATGAATGAAAAAATATAGAATAAGATATTTAAAACGTATACACAATATAAAATTATTATTTCCTTCTTAAATTTCAAAAGAAAAAAAGTATTTATTTAATTCGTAATATTTAATAATCACCGTGAGAAGGAAAATTATAGTAAGAGGTTCTATTAACATATTTTTAATGTTCATCGTATCCCTTTTAACGTCATGTCATAATTTTATTTAGTATTTTAATTATCATATAATGATTTCGTGTATAAAAAAGTGCTAAATATTTTATTACGTATGCAAACCTCCGTAATTTTTACACACATTTACTTAAATTGACTTGTTTCATGTTGTTATAGATTTTTCACTCACTTCCTGATGTGGTATAATCTTAAAATTTTGTTCATTAGTCCGTTCTCGGAATCTATAGGCTATTTTAAAATTTTTAAAACATAATTATTAATTATTCGATTAATTTATTTAAATTTTAATTCCATGCGAGTGGTGCCACCTTGATTTGAATTTAAGAAGAAATTAATTTCACGAATTCCATAAAATTTATAAAATGAATTATAAATTGAAGACGAAAGAGCAGAAAATAATTAAAATAAAAACAATTTCTTCCCTTCAGCACACTAATAGAAGTTTGTTATTAAATTTATTTAATTTTATGTTTGTTGTTTAAAAATAACACAGTTCTTGAGTACAAAATGGGCAATTTTGATTCTTATTTGAAATGGTTCAATGTATTTATTAATTTAACCTGCTGCTATTAGAACTTATTAAAATTTCCCTATTGCCACACAGACAACAGCAAATCATGTTTGCAAATTCTGTTCTATTTCTTGGGTTTATCTTCCTAAAATCTTGACGAATTATTTATTACATGCTGACCAAAAGGAAAATAGCACAATATACTATCAGAGTCACTCAGTGGCATTACAAAAATCGATACCTAAGTCAACAGAAAGTGCTATTTCCAGGGTCATTTTCAACGTTTTACTTCTGTGGGAATCGGCCCACCTGCGTCTTCACTATGACTTTCACTGTTGTATGAGGTGTTTGGGATGATTTCATTGCATCATTAATATAGAAAGTGGTTCATTGAAGTAAAGAGGCATTTAGAAGAAACCGCAACAGTATTAAGTGTGAAAGAAATATAATACTGAAACAATTTCTGTATATTTTTTCTGGTTCGTGTTGTTTTAAAGTGTAGTTTGGCGCACCCTAAAATAACATGAACAAGAAAATATATATTTCGTATAAGATTTTGGGGATTCTCCTTCTCTTTTTTTGAAACGATTATTATTCGAAAGCGCAATGATTGAAGAAGCTCACTTTTTATATTTAGCATTTAATATTCTCGACACTACGCTGCAGGTGTTCACCCGCAATGTATAAACATTTAACATACAAAATGCTCTCACAACGAGTAACACTCCTTCGCAATTCGAAGCACAAATTACTCTCTCTTATAGATACTACTTTACATTCATACACTAAAACACGTTGTATTCTATTACATTACATTCGTGCTGTTAAACAAGGATAGTGGCGCCCTCTACGTTCGTCAGCCCGATACCTTGCATTGAACATTTGGGTGGTGCGAAAGTCGCAACTGTCCAAATAATTTATCAAATCTTGAACTAGGCCCAATCTCCCATTCGTCGTAATCATAAAACCTATGATGCATTAAAATAAACAGAAATTGTTTCTTTTTTTTAATTTATGAATATTCTCAAAATATTGCATTTTTTCGTAAATTTTAAGGGATTTCTGCGATCGGAAGTGAAACGGAGAGAGCCGAAATCATTTTTTCTTCATTAATTTCTGTCGGTCCCCTAAATACCTTCATGATCGAATTTTTACTGTAAAATGCGAATTAAGACCTAATCATGACATGGTCGAATTTCATGTGCAGTTCCTTTAGCGTTTCTGGAGAAATTCGAAAAACTGTGTAAATCCAAAAGTATCCGGATATTTTTGATCATATAGAGTATATTGGAACTAAATATTTTAAAGCCAATAATTATAGTTAGAAATTTCAATAAAACCTCATGTGGCACAATTCCAAACATATATATAAAATAAAAATAACTAAAACTTATAAAAAATTGCGTGATACATTATTTTTAGGATGATATAAAGGTTTAAGAATGTTTAGCATGTTTTCCATCACTTTTGGATGTGCACTAAATAGCAAGGGCACATGTGTGCGCATTTCTGATAATCTTAATATAAATAAAAGTCATTGTGGGTATATCTGTGGGTATATGTGTATGTCCGTATGTTCCACATCCCCTCCAAAACTACTGGATCGATTTCAACCAAAGTTTGCACATTTATTATTTAAGATAAGAGGAAGATTATTGTCAACTTTTCGAAGCCTAAAAGTTAATTTAACAATCAGTTAATTAGAAATTAACCGAAACCCTTTTTCCGCTCTAAGTTCGGAACAAACTATTTATCAACAGATATTCTTATGCCATCTTAAAGTTCAAAAGATTACCTTTTCAATGATATCAATTTTATATCTGTGACATTTTTCCTTCAATTTTTATTAATTTTTCAAAGTTTAATAAATTGTTAATTACGTGCAGACGATTTTCAAATAATGCAAATTTATAGCCATTCCGTTGCTAGGCAACGGTTAGACTTGGAACTAATTTACATTTATTTCTGAAATTGTTGCTTATTTTTATAAACATATTTTATATAAGAAGAGAGTCAACAGTCAACTTTTAAATGCCCCAAATCTTATTAAAATTTCAGTTAATTGAAAATTAAGCAAGATTTTGGCATTTTCCGTGATATTTTTCGAAAATATGTATTATGTCACAAAAGCTATTTTTACACATATAAAAGTTTAAAAAATTAGCTTTTCATGGCATAAGTTTTATTTCCGTTCAATTCGTTCCCCTAATTTTAATAATTTTTCAAAAATTAAATTGGGTCTAAAATTTACAATTTATAGCACTTTCTTTATTGGTGAAGAACAAGAATACTTAAGAACTGCTGCTAGATCACATTAGAAGAATTTTGAATGAAAACGAATTTTATAATTTTTTTATTCATATTTATTCTAAAGCTTTTGCTTAATGAACAATTTGCTATGTAATTTTACCTAAATTTACCAAAACATTCATTAAAATCTTTTTTATACTGCAAGATTTATGAACGAAATTTGAAGTACTTATGCAATAAATATTAATAACTTATGCAGAAAATTAGCTATCGGCGTTTTCTAAAAATCGTCTGGTTCAACTGATATTAAACTGATAAAAATTAAAAAACGTTTCAGACGATAAAAGAATTTTGGGTATTGTAATTTTCTATACAAAAGTAGTTTTTTACATCAAAAATATTAGTCATGAATGTATTTTAATCCCGAGCAACGCTGGGCATAACAGCTAGTAACATATATTACGTTTAATGCAGACCTTCCTGGCTCATTAATGTCAGTAATCGTAATGCATTGCTATGAGAGAATTGTGACATTTATTGTCAAGTTAATGAATTGGCGGATTAAGCGATTTACCGATTTATTGGACTATGTATTCTGCCTGTGAAGAGATAACCTTCAAGGGCTATTTTGAGACGAGTTATCTTTAAAATATGGGATAGAAGTTTTTGAGATTTATAAATCCTGAAATAGACATTAAAGCTATTTCTTCCAATTAAAATGCAAAGTATTGAAATCATTCTTTAAACATATATAATTATAGTTTTGAATGATGTAAACAGCTTTTTATTTTGCTTTCTAAGTGCATCAATTCATTGCGTAGATCAAATAAAAATCCTTAATTTTCTAAATTCAGTGTATTTCAATTATTTTGCCTTTAAAATATTTCTACTTGATTCATAGAAAATAATACTTTGATATCAATATGTCATTTGTTGAAAATTCGAGAAATTCGGTTCGCTATGTGTTAATAAATTTAAAGCAATTTTGTTGACCACGAAAGTCTACGCTGGTTGATTACAGCATTGAATGATTTTTATTTTTAAAAATGCTATAAAAAGAGAATTTGATAAAATGAAGACTAAAATCCCTTTTATCACACATGGTGTTATATAAAAATCTAGAAAATATATTTATTATTTGAATTGAAATCTACGAGCTAAATTTAATGTAAGTAAAATAACGTTTAATTTATTAATCAATCAAAACAAAATGCCAGATTTATAATCTGTTACAGAAATCATAGTTCTGAAAGCCTCTTACAAGAATTGAGATTTATGGAATGACAATTAAGAACGATAGTTTTCATGAAATTGATTTATGGATAAAACAAATAAAAATGATCATCAGGATATTTTTGAAATTAATTAGGAAAAAAAGAAAGCTTTAATGAAAGCTAAAGGAAATTTTGCTTAATGGTACAGTTCAGAAATGTTCGGAATATGTAATTTTTCAGCTTCACATAACAGAATATTAAACTTCTTGATATTGTGCATAAAACACTGTTATTTCTTTTCTTATATTTATTATTATTATATTTAATTATTATTAATAATAATATTAATAATAATTAAATTATTATTATTAATAATATTAATAATAATAATATTATTAATAATAATATATTTATTGTTATTATATATACTAAAACAATCAGTTCTTTACATCTTTTTATATATGCAAGAAAAAATAGTGAATACTGTAAAATTTCCTTAATTAAAATTGCATATTTAATATTGTAATTGAATATATTAGATGAATCTTAAAATTCACTTGAAAAAACGACAAATTTGTTTTACATTTGTACTAAATAGGCGAATACAATACAAGATACAAACATTTAATTATTATAATTAAAATAAAAAATACTTTTTTAATACATATATATTATATATTCCTAAAAAGTTTCAAATCAAATTCAATATTGTTCTCTATATTATTACATAACTTAACAACATTTCTCAAAAAAAAAACGTCTAAGATCAGTTAACAAATATTTCCGCAATCAGTGGGAATAGTATGTCAGGTTCTGTAACTGTTCCAACTGAACTTTCAAAACGATGCAGAAAATGTTTTGGCAAAGGAATTCTTTGAGCTGTTCCTCTAAACGATGTATTCCTACTCATTGAAACTGAATTCGAAATGCTGCTCATCTAGTGGAAAAACCAAGAAAGAAATATCTGTTCATTTGTCCTAAAAATAACTAAAATCGAAAGGAATTGCATCCACGCCTTGTGTTGACACTTGATTGGTGGATGGCAATTCTTCGTGAAGGAGTTAAGTCATAATTACGTTGTTAACAGTCATTTCATGGCACACATGTGCCTTTTGACTAATAAAAAAAGAAATAGATAAATAATTTTAATGAAAGATATCAGTTTTCAAAACGCAGATTAAGCTCTTGACAATAACAGATAGCAAATGATGGGTTTTTTAAAATTGGTTGTGCGGTTTAATAATGATAGACATCTTAATTTAAACAATGCATGAGCCGAAATACAAAGAAATTTGACTGCGATGGCATACCCAACATCCATCGGTCCTCGCAAATATAGATATTTTATGTTCTGCAGTCTTGAACTCATGATTCTTCAAGTCCAGATTAGCAACTCATCAGAGTTGTGTGCAGGTCAAATCAACTACAGAAGCAAATGGATAATCACCATAGTAAAATAATGTGTATTAAAATACCAGTGGCACTGGAACATAAAAATCAATACATATTTTCTTTTACTAAACTCCACCCAATGCTTGAGAGATTGAAATCTGATTTATAAATGATGCCATGTATACAAAAATATTTACATCTCAAACTGCGCAAATGATTACATCTTTTTAAAGCAATAAGAATCTGAAAATAATTATTTATTTTTAAAATAGCATTTGGATAGTAATCCTTTAGATCAGGTTTAGATTCGGAAAAAGGTTGAGGCAATTTTTGCATTTTCTTATATACATGTTTAAACATGTACGGCATAAATGGATTCTATGCAAGCGATTGAGATTAAAGATCCTTAATCAAGTTTCTGGAACCGGAAGTTAGTTAGTAACGGCGGGGTAAGTGGGTGCAAATTTTACATATTACATATTTTTGCCCAGTTTGAATAATTTTGTTAGCTACGATTTTCGTCCTTTATACTATCGTGAGGTATGGAACTATTCAGTGTGCTTTAACTCTTAAACAATTATTCAAACTAATAATTCATTAATTGTACAATTGTAATTTACATTTACAATTTCCTATGGTTAAAATTTTAAATTGTAACCACAGGTACCGAGTTC
The DNA here is from genome assembly GCA_013235015.1 of Araneus ventricosus. Taxonomy (NCBI): domain Eukaryota; kingdom Metazoa; phylum Arthropoda; class Arachnida; order Araneae; family Araneidae; genus Araneus; species Araneus ventricosus. The sequence continues at coordinate 3,507,599 of BGPR01000015.1, forward strand.
CCAATGTCGACGGGATAAATATTTTTATTATATAGTGAGTTCTACAGGTTATTTAACAATTTGTAAGTGCTGATTTCATGATTAAAAAGCAAAAACTTTATTCCTTTTAATTGTAATTGTAAGTGAGAGAGACATTGACCTCTATCTGAGATGTAGACGTATACCTTTTGCGATTAAACTGACTTGTAATGAAGCAATGATTTAATTTGTATTTTTATTTAATTATTTTTCAGTTACTACTTGTACATAGTTGTTTAAATAGCCATACAAAATCATCTCGCCTGATATTCTTACACTGATGACAGTCTTAATTCGTTTCTTCAACATCATAAATCCCAGTTCATTTAAAAGTATCGACAATATTTCTAGTCAGTAATATGTCAGACTTCATTTACCAGTTCCACGAATTCATCTTTTGATATTCCCTCCCCATTTAGGTTTTCTCTTTGTCTCTTTGCAAGAGTTTTGTCCCCCTCTAAACACACTAATTTTAAATGACTGGTTTCAGTGATTGTACCTCATTATAGATTGCTTTAAAGGTAGATATAGGAATGTTTTAAAAGAAGTGCAAAACGAAGCATGTCTTTAAGAATTTCGGAAAATAAGTAGAAAAATCAAAAAATGAATCCGGCCTGCAGACTTCATCGAGGGTCACATGCCTGCAAGGATTCTGAACTGTGATTTTTTTTCTGTGAGGTAGCTGACTTTCGTCCAAACTTTTCCCCCTTGTGAACCGAAAATCCCAAGAGAATTGAAAGTTTTCGGAAGTATAACAAGCTAAACATATTCTTAATCTAGATGAATATAAGAAAAAAAGTCTCATTATAAAGGTGAAATTAAATTCCGGATTGAAAACAAAAAATGATCAGGCATTGATTTGCCATCATTGCTACAAAATATAGAAATCGGTTATAAAGGAAAATAGAGCTTCAACTTACTTATGACTGCTGAGAAAACATTGCTAGCTCGCGCATTACATTCCTAAAAACTCCCTAAGAATTTACTCCTTTAAAAACTCCCGAAACATCCTTAAAACTTTATATGTAGGAAATGTATCTTACATGTTCTTCAAAAATTAATTGCTTGGTCCACTCTTGTTGAATTTTGGATATGAAAATCTTTTACAAACTTTTATCAAAAAATATCTGAATTTATCCCTTGATTTTGAATGCTGTATTGAATTTTGACTTAGAGTGAAGCGGCGCTTAGTTCGCCAAATACTAGAAATAAATTGTATCTTATCAGTGTTGGACACGGATCAGCTGTACACGCTAATATTACTGTTTTAGCTTTTATAAAAAGAAATTGAAATTCAATATAAACTAAATCTTCTTTCTGTAAAAAGTGATTCAATTATTATTATTATTATAAAATTACACTCACCATATTAATGGCGAGTATGATTTTATAATAATACCGCCTCAAGTTGTTTGCTACAGAATTTCTTCTTTTAATAAATAACCTTTCTTCGCCAGTATGTCAAGAGATTTGAAAATTGTTTTGGAAGGAGGACATATCCAGTGTTACCAAAAACATCCATATTAAAAAAGGTGGGCCTAGGTACAATTGTACTGAGTGGCCAAGCCTTACCTTATCAATTAAATTCAAAATTTATTGAAAGAACAATTTATGAATAAAAAATGTATGAAATATGTTGCTTTGGATTTTAACCTGATTTTCTTGTAAATCAATATCCAGTTTGATGATTTTCTTGTATTCTGAAACTAGAAATATATATGTTTTAGAAATATACTAAAATTTCTGGAATAATGCTCCGTTTTAAAGCTTAACCAGGATCTATAGAAATAGAATATCGAGCCCGTGGTATGGAACCAATGTATAAATTAGGGGGGGGGGGTGACAACTTAATTATCATCCTTCCTTCATATTTGTACATCATTCTAGGAAAAATATATTTAATAGAACATATTTCAATTTGCATTGTATCCAAATTCAAAGCCGATAGTCGAAGGAGTCAGGGTTATAACTTGGGACCTGCGAGTAAGAATGCGAAACTCTCTCATTATGTTACTGTGTTCTGTACTGTGAGAACAAATGTTGAATGTGCACGGAAAGAGTACGTGCATGATTTTAACATATCAATTTTGTTTATCATAATATTGATGAAATTATGATGAGCAGTACTCAACATATTTAATCATATAGAAACTTTGACATCATTAAATGTTTCATTTTGGCTTACATAAAATTTCCATTAAATGAAAAAGAGGAACTGAAATAGTTTTACGAAACAAATATTCTTTGAAATGAACATTCTGCAATTCACATTGATAAATTTCACTTAGAAAATATTTCATAGAAAAGAATAAAAAAAACCTTCGTTTCATTTAAAAATAATATCAGTGTTTTGCCTCTCTTTTCTTGTTGAAACACACTTTCCATAACTATCATGAAGTTTAGAAATTCGCCTTTTTCCATATAATAAACCACTGCTTTGAAAATCCATGTTTTTCTTCATAATTTCAACAGAAAAAATTCAATCGAAAGGTCCAAATCTTCTCCAAACATTTTCTGATCCTAATTCTTGCCCGTGACCTATTTATTGAACGAGGGCAATAGGGTACAAATACGAAATTAGATTTCGTTTTATTCTCCTTATCGTTCTTCCGGACCATGCCCCGGAATCCGCAAATCAAAAAAAGAAGAAACAACCTTAGAGCAAAAGCCGGACTTTGGCTAAGTTCCCAGAAGAGTGAATTTCTGTAAATGCATAGAAAGGGCGGACTTTGCCCTGATCTGAAAGCGTTGAGGTTGTAAATCAAAGTGAAAGCTTGTTGGTAAATCGGGCCAACTTTTGGGTGAGAGAGAGTAGCTGGAACAATTTTCCAAAGGAACACATATTTTTCGGAAGTAAAAACTCTTCAATTGGAAATACTTTCTTCCACAATATGAGTGGATTGAATTATGTTTGGAATCGGGATTTTAGGCGATGTGTGGGGGTGTGTAGTTCCGTCATCTTTTGGTGTGGATTATGAACGTTCTTTAAATCTTAGGAAAAGTAACTTATAAAAGAAATCGGAATATAAAGTGAATTTGAGAAAGTCCTAATAGTAAAACATTTCTTGGTACTTTATATTCGTTAAAAAATCATCTCAAGCACAAACTAAAGATGTATCCGTTATAACGGCTTAAGTATATTGAATACGAGAGGAGTTGTAAAATTAAACTTAATATTATCAGGTTGTGGCTAGAAGTGAAATGAATTTTCCAAATATTGCAATAGTCGGTTAATAAATAGAAAACTAATTCATACTTCTTTAAATTCTAATCTATGAAGTATACAAAGAGCAAATATTGTATCGATAATGAGAAAGAAAAAATTACCCTAAATTTCAGCAAAAAATTCGAGCTCTATCCGTCTTTCGCGCGATCATTTGAAAAATCGACCTTTTGATCAATCTCTATGATTTAGACCTTCCTAAGTCAATGTTTTTGGAACTATATCTTTCTGAGACTGCAAAACTCACAAATGTAAAGAACTAAATGAATAAAATTCGGTATGTGATCTTAACCTAGATATTGTAAATCTGTATCAAATTTTGGACCGAATTTGCGAACGGAGAAGTCAGTCAATCTGTATATGGACACGGTAACAGAAAGTGCAGTGAGCTACGTGAATGAACTGTTTTATCACACGAATATAAGATCTTTATCAAATTTTGAACCAAATTTGTCAAAGGATGAAATTGTGCTTGTGTGAACGCGATAACTTTGAAACGGAAAAAGCTAAATTATTAAATTTTAGAACGTGATCTGAACATCAATATTGTAGAACTGTCCCAATTATTAATTAAGGACTAAATTATTCAAAGGGAGACTGATTATTGATTATCTCTCCATGTGTATGTGAATACTGTAGCTCAAAAACACAACAAGTAAGAAAAATGAAATTCTTTATGTGGTCAATGAGGTAGAAATCGTAGATTTATATCAAATTTTGTATATAATCGATCCACAGGAAAAAATCCAAAACTTATACTTGTTTCTCTTCATATATCACGAAACTAAACATAAAAAAGGGCCATTCTGTGTAAATATATGAGAGATTCGAAAGCGGAACGTGACCGCTGTTTTCTTATATTATTATTATTATAAATCAAATGCATAAAAGATTTTTTCACTTTTCGCGATCCTAATAATGCATCTTCGAAATAAGAGTTTGCAAAAATAAAATAAAATGTAAAGCAGTATGATATAAATTAAAACAGTACATCGTGAATTAAAATTGCCCTATGAATAAAATGCGGTATAGTAGAATTTTTTTTAGTAAAATTGTAAAAATGAAAATAATTTATAGTTGTATTTCAAACTAACTTTTGTCAATTTATTTCATAAAATTAGTTAAGAAGAAATATGTTACTCCGCCCCTCGATTCTATAGACTGTCTATCTATAGAATCAATTCACTTAACATCACAATCCCATGACAAACGCAACTACGCATGACATTTAACGGCTTGTTTAGTTTGGTTGTGCTAACGTCCAATTTTGAACCTTACAAGGATGCCATCCTTAATTTTCGTCCTCATCTTCAACGCTACACCAGTGGAAGAAAGTCTGGCCCTCCATATAAACTTAACGAGCATGAAACCCCCATAGAGGGCAAATTATTGGTGGAAACGTGAACTCACCAGTCGGGAAGCCAAGTCTTAGTCACTCCAACTCTCATCATCTACCAGCTAACTGCATGCTGTTTGAAGCTGTGCTATGATAACACTTAAAAGTTCTACCTGCAAAATGCAGCGAGAAGTCTAAAATTAAATTAGAACAGCACTTTTGAAGTAAATTATGTGTGCATAATGTGGGGTCCTCAGAGACCGCCAATTCCCACGAGACAGAGTTACCAGACCCCCCAGCAAGCTAGCCGAAAGCGAAAGGAGAAAGGAAGCCGATGTCGTGAAAACGATCCTGAATTACATAACCCGGAGGGTTTTGCAGGGACCGTGCCGACTGACCATTGAAAGATCACCCAAGTTGACCGAGAAAAGGAACTGATTGCGTTGTGGCTCTTGCCAAAGATGAAGCGGGAAGGGGAGCACATGTTTGTGGTTCGTGAAATTGTTTGTCACCCGGACAAATCATGGACACTTAACCTTTCAGCCACGCCTCAGAGGGCAGGGTCAAAGGTGTTCTTAAGCTGGAATTTGGATTCGAGAGGGAGATTCGGAGGGAGAGTCGATTCGAGTTTAGGATTCGATTCTCGTGATCGAATTTTGAAGTCGGGTCTCAGCCGAGACTCTGTACTTGTTCGGGCGCTTAGTCCCGTGAAACCGATAAGCCAAACCTTGGCTGAATAGCTCTTAGAGAGCTGGAAAGCATCTGAGGAATTCTTCGGAATTTGTCTCGAAAAGTGAACGTGCAATATTTCACTGCCATTTACCTACCTCGGTAACCGATATAACTCTTTGGAAGTTATAGCAACTATTTGAGCGGTCTAATTCCCTCAATTCACTATTTCCGGCCATCGGACATTGAACTCGCCCTGAGTAGAACTCTACTGAACTTTTCAGTTATCTTACGAGTAGATTCACATCTAATCTGCGATTGATTCCAGATTGAACTTTGACTTGATTTACGCTATCTTATCCTGAGTTAGGCAGAATTTATGATTGATATTAATTTCTATATTTCTTGTAAATAATTCAGTAACCAAGAAGCTTTAATTAAAATTAATACCCTGTTATTGCTGTGTCTTGTGATATCTTATCATAACTCAGTATCACTGGGTTAAGACCCTACAATAAAATTGATACCAATCCAAATAGAGGAGAGTGGGGTAAAAATGGGCATCCTTGATTCAGGCCCTATTTTTTCCTATTTTGCAGACAGATACCGAATTACACTCTACTAGTCAAGAAAAAAAACTGTTGAATTCACTGCATCTGTGAAGGTTTATTTGTTTTAAGACGTCAATTCTCTATCGTGCATTTGATTTTAAACAGCCCTCACATAAAAATCATTACAATTATAAAAACTATATTTAGTTCAGCTTATTATACGTTTACTAAGGATTCAAACCCTATCAAACAATAAGAATTTACTTTAGTAATTGCGCGATTCTATTTCGTTTTTCATAACCTCTGCACTCGGGGTAAAACCGGGTACTCCAAGTGGCGTAAGACCGGGACAGTTAGTATTGATGATTCCTCCGATTAAGACTATAAAAACACATCAGACGTTGAGTGTTTATATTTTATTGATGTATTTTATAATTTAAATAAAGAAGAAGGATTAATCCAATGTAAAAACTGTCTTAGCTGTGCCTCGAAAGCTGCAGTGGTGCGGAGGAAGAAGACAACTGCTTTACATGTGGATTTTGTAACAAATATTCTTAAATTGTCATATAAAGTAAAAATGATTGCAAGTTTTCCACTTAAAATCGAGTTTTCCTAATTTCCCTTAACTTTAACATGTGTACCCGGTTCTACCCCACTAGCGGAGTAAAACAGGGTAGTTTGACTTTTTTCTTATAAAAAATCATTGATCAAAAAAGTAATGATACTGTGACTTTTCTGGAAAGATATATTATACTCGGACAAACAATGAATATTTTAATAAAATTTGACAAGCTCTATGACGAATATTTTAGATCTAATACGTTTTCGAACCTCAGCTACCCGATTTTATTTCATTTTCCCCTTTACATTTACAGAAGAAGTTCTATCAGAGATTGAGGAAAACGATAATTTCTGTTATGCATGTATAAAAACAAACCTCTACAAATTTATGAAGACTTATGCGAGGCCGAAAAATTTATACTACTGTTCTTTTTGCTGGCGTAAATAAATAAGTTTTGGTATTTCATTGCATTTTTTTACTGAGTGTGAGACTTTAAATCTGCATAAAAAATTAGAAGGCTTTCAAAGGATTAGCGCTAAATATTTCCACTTATTACACAAAAATAATTAATCTTTTCCCATTGGAAAGTAAATTGAGTGTGATTTAGAGAAAGATAATAGGCCAGGCTTGAAATTACTTCTGGATTTCGTTTTATTTCTCCTTCTAGAGGAATTAAATAGAAAATGTAGTTGGTATTTTCTTCCTAAGTAATAAAATGGCAGCACTTATGCAGATTTTGGAGGAGAAACTTTATTTACTTTATAGAATAAAATTTTACGAGATTATAAAATGCATCATCTTATCCTACTAATGTGTTTATAATCCTTATGTTCCTAGAAGCTAATTATTTTCAAGTGTCCATTACTCAATATTAAAGCAAGGTCACATCATTATAATTATAAAATATTGTTTTTGCGCACGTATGGTCACTTGTTATAATTAATTTCTTATTGAACTTTTCATCTTCATTTTTCTGCACTTTAGAAAAGAGGAAATTAAAGTTTTGAAAAAAAATAATATTATATAACCTGTTTATTTTAAATGGGACAAAGAAAAAATGCTGATTTGTGTAAGGAATTATACAACAAAAATTCCATTCCAAATTCATTGTTCTTCTTGTATAAATTTCCCTATCTTTTTGCATACATTATCCGAGATGCTTCTTGTTTATTTTTACCATAATTATTGAATAGTTTGACTGAAATAGCTATTTAGTTTTGTTAGATTTATTCCTTGTATTGACACCACAAGAGGTCTATTTTAATACTGGACTCATAATTTTTGAGTCATGGTCAGACAACGATAAAGGCATGTGATGTTCACCTTCAACTCTCAGCAGCTTGATTCCGGATTAAATAACAAATCTTGAAGAAAAAATAATTTTAAGCATTTGTAGTTGTAAAGTGTTGTTTATACACCTTTAACTGAAAAGTATACAATATTTTCCTGTTGCGTTATATTTCTTGCTATATCATTCTATTTTTACATGCTACGATGTGCCTGTAATACCCAAGAAATTTGACTAAGGAATCATGAGCATCAGTTTATAATAAATTATTACATGATATCGCATAGTACAGATTGATAAAGTAATTCAAGATAATATTTTGTATTATTATTATTATCTCTTTACTTTTTCTTGCGTTTGGGAAAATATTAAGAATAAGAATTGTGTCGTAAAAATTGAGAAATTCGCAGTGTTTTGCCGAGACTCTCAGAAAAATAAAATATAGGTATACAGCAAAACAAAAATTAAACGTTTGATAACCACAAGTGCATGCATGCATATTTTCACTCTTATTTGTGGTACGGCTGACAAATTTTAGCGTGCAACTTGATATGGAAGCTTTCGAGGATTTTGGGTACTTTGATATCGAAGCCATTAGTCAAGTAAGGAGAAACGTTCTGCAAATGGAATGTTATAAGTTAATGAATACTCTTTAGTTAAATTAGAGCAATATTTCGCTAGTTGTTCTCTTATTTTTATTTTTGTTCTGAGAATTAATAACCTTTTCTTCATCCCCTGACTGTTTAAGTTCGTTTATTACGTATTATATTCCATTGTAAGTTGCTCTCCTACCCCTTTCAAAAAAATACATAACTGACTCCTTATAATATATACCTACATTTGTTTATTTACTTTTGAACACGAATTTGACATCGAATATGCTTCCTTAATAAATTCTTCATCATTTTGCCACGAAATTCGCTACAACGCGCAAAACACTACTTTTAGAGATAGCATCTCTATGTATATTCACTTACTAAGGACATATTAGAATTTTTTATTTAAAAAATTATTATTTATTAAAATTATTAATAATTTACAATTTTTTATTAATATAAAAAATTTTATTAATTTAATTTTTCTTCTTTCATACCCATAAAAATTTATTAACAGAATGCACAACAGAATTTATTACAAGGCTAAAAGCTCAAAGCTTTTGAAATTAATTTATTTCAAATTATGACTGAACAGCTGTTCTTCAAGGAATATCCTATTACACTACACAAATTATGTATTAGTTAAATGATTCAGCAGAGTTCAAAATCTTACGATTTTTCATCCATGGAACTAGAGAAATTTAAAATCAATTCAAATTACAGAAGCAAATTTCAAGTTATAAAGAGTTTATATGAACTTCGTTAGCCACATAACTGGGATATGAAGTTCATTACCATATTGTGTGCCTCCAAATGGTACTTTTAAAAGTGTATTATAAAAAGAATGAGTGCTGATCGTTTAATTAAAGTTTTTGCAAGTTATTCTCTATCTACGTATCGAAAGTAAAAATGTTCCTTTTTCTCAAATCTACATTTTCAATTTGAGAAGCATGTCCGACTACAATGGAAGGCGTATCGATTTGGAGACTTTCATAAGTAAGGACTGTGACGTTGCATGTTTTCATCTGACCATTTTCTACTTTTCTTACTTCTTAACTCTCTGACAGCATAATTTTTTGAATTACTATTTAGATGCAATGTTTTTAAAACATGTTCAAATACCATTGAACGAAGCTAACTGTTATTTACATACAAGGCTTTAATAGTATAATACGATTCAACGTTTTAAAAGTACTAAGTAAACCCATTAGTTTGCGAAAATCGCTGGATGCAGCAGACACAGACGAACTTCCTACCCGAGGAAATCGCGGGATAAGCAGTCAGAGAGTTAATGCATTCTACTTTCTCATAAGTGAAATATACAAAGAAAACGTCTTGTAATCGTGAAAATATTTGATCTAATAACGGCTCTTCTATCTTAGTAAGGATTTCTGAGTGAGCCATTAACTTTTAATTCACAGAAAAAGACTTCAGGTTGAAATGAAGAGGGTTTCTTGAAACGATAAATAATAGTTATTTAATGAACACCTAAAGAATATTTACAGTTATTTACATTTTACATAGACAAGAATACATTTTTCAGGCTCAACAACAACGGATCTCTTCGCGTCTTTTACTCTCATACTCTTTAAAAGAGTCATCTCCTAGAGAGAGGGAGGCAGCGTCATCTGCCGGTTAAATACAACTGCTATAACTAAGGGTTTCTGCTGAGTCACCTCTCTACTGTTTAGACCTCACGAATATTAAAAAAATCGAATTATCTCTATTTGTCTGTTAATACAATAACTCAAAATTGCAATAAACTAGATGGGTGGAATTTTGCATGCTGTCCTAACAACAAAATTCTAAGTATCTTTTAAATTTTCAACGAATTCGTGAACGGAAGTTGACTGTCCTTCCGTATGCATGTGAACGCGATAACTCGAAAACACAACGAATTAGAAGGATGAAATTCGGCATGTAGAACTAAATCCGTCGGTGAGTAGACTGTTTGCCTGCCTGATTGTGTGTATATGAACATGAAAATTCAAAAACACAACAATCAAGATAAATGAAGTTTGGCATGTGATCCTTGCACAATAATTGTAGCTCTATAAAAGAATTTAAACCAGATGGCCAACGGAAATAGGTGCAAACTTTATATTAGATTATCTTCCTTATAAGACGAAGTTAAATAAAAAACGCATCGTATTAAATAAATACACGAGAAAATCAAAGAAAGAGCACTCGTTGGTTTTAATATACTGCCTAACAAATTCTGAAATAAACCATTTAGAAATAAAAGCAAGTCTCCCCTTTCCCTCAAGAGTCCACTTGGAAGGCATTGCGATACTCCTCTTGCTTGAAGAATTAACAGTTCTTTTTCTATTCCGCACGCACATACCAACCATCTTTCAACTGGAAAGAAAATCAATTTTACAATCATACTTGACGAGTGAGGAAATGGAATTCAGGCTAAATTAAACTACAACAAAAGACAATCTTATAAAGTACAAAAGCCGCATAAAGACTTTTCATACTCGTGTTAGGAATACATTTATCGTAAACATGACACCAAAAGTATGACTGTAATTAATATATTCTTGCATATAATTCGTACCAGAGTTAAGGCAATAAAATTTCCTTTTTGCCTCACAATAAGTTTCCCGAGTTTAATCTTGTTGCACATTTGTAATAAGTTACATTCAATATTTTTCATTTTCAAGAACTCCATAACAAATGAAGCGAAACAATCATTTATCGTACTTCACATAATTTACCAAACTGAAATTCCTAAACAAATAATCAACGCTTATTTACCTTTATATAAAGATAAAGGGAAACGAAAATAGTTTTAGTGCAACGATGGTAAAAAGAGACAATTTATAACAGCAGTTAAAGGAATGTACGCCGCTAGATAATGTCATTCTATTTTCTCATAGGTGTGAATAATTTATTTAAGAAAACGTTCATCATTGCGAAAGCAGTTTACTTTGGCAAGCTAACATGTATTAAAATCCCGCTGTGATACAAGACATTATTAAAAATTATTTATTTAAAAAAAACCTAAAATCTATGCTTTTGATTTTTTATGTTATCTCTATCTTCGATGCTTGCTTTTTAAGATATTTAATTCATAATGAAATCCAAAAGGTTTCTTTTTTCATATAAATTTAATTATAAATTTTTTAAAGAATATTTATATTCTGTTTTTCTAAATGAAAATTTCTAACAGGGCTCTGTTTAATTTTCAGTAGAATTTTGCTTTAAAGATGATATTTATAAATAGCAGACAGAGCATCATTTGTACAACATACTAGTGAAATATTGTTTCGTTTGGAGCCATCGAATGGGCTCTGTGGCCATCTGAACAGGCTAACTTGAACTATAACAGCGCTGTATGTACAAAAAATTCCAAGGACCTCGTATCAACGATCCTCTTTCGTGATATCCGGGAAAAACAAGCACATTTTTTTTGTTTTAAAATTGTATATTCATATCAAAATCGCCCCGGTCTGGCGCGAAGTCTTCCGGTGTATCTGAGTGACGTCGCTGCAGCAGCTCGAGTGCTGAGGCCGGAATTCTAGTAACCTTCACCGGTCACGGCCTGACCCCTCCCGTAGGAGGCACGCACTATCATTGGCAGAGGGCAAGCCCAAGACATAGTTGTACCTACTAGGGAAGTGAGACCCTGCTTACTTATCCGGCGGGTTCTCATCCATGTACTCGTGGTGCCCCCAGTGAGACATAAAATTGTGTATAATAATATTTGTTCTTTTAGTCTGAAATTGATTAATATTTAGCTAGTAAAAATAATTAAAAAAACATTATATTTCTTAATAAGCATATATTTTCTTGGTTATTAAAAATGTATTTTTCCCAACATGTAAATTACTGTTGCACTGGTACTTTCCTAATGAATTTTAGCCTTTTAAATCAATTTGGCAAATAGTTGGCATGAAATTAGCTATCTGTTCGCATTATTTGCAGATATTTAAAATCTTAACAACAAATCATATTGTTGTTATGTCCTCATTTCTATGATTGAATTAATTTAGCTTATTAAGATTTTCTTTAGAAAATTCTTTCCTTGATATAGATTAAAAATTAAAATGATCTATAGATAACAAGGCAAAACATCCCTTGCAATTCCCTTTATACGAATAAAATACAACTGAACATGATTTTAATCATTAAAATGTAACTAATAATCAATTTCGCATTTTTTTAAATAATTCGAAATAAGGATTAAATATTCTTCTAATTTTTTTAGTAACTTTTAGAGAAAATTTTACATATATTTTTTTCAGATTCTCCCCACTTAGTTAACCCCTTCGCTTATGACAATGCTTCTGACACGTGCATCTAATTACAAAATTTTTGATATTTAAATCCGTAATTAAGCCAACAATTAATTTTAAATACAAAAATCACTTGGGCAGGCTGAGATGTCTCCAGTATCTTTTACCATCTTAAAGAGATTAAAATAACAAAAAATATTCCAATTGGGATGGTGTTATCTAATTAGAAGGTAAAATAAAGTAATAGTTCAAGGGGCTAACAAGTGATGTGAACTGTTAATAATGCTAATGTCTACCAAATTCCTGTCAATTATAGTGCTTTGAATTACATAATTTTTTTTACAAATTAGCAATTTCTTATGCTTTGTTGTTCTCTTCAACAAGAACGAGCATTTTAAAAGCACATTTTATCCATAAATTCTACTTCAAATTATTATACTTTTTGAAAAAAGAATTTTAAAAAATTTTAATTAATTATCTTATAATGACAAAGCAGCATCGCCAGAGGTATTTACAACTGTGGAAACCATAGGCTTTTTCAATATTTTTATTTTTCTATTTTTCCCATTAATTCATATCTTAAATTTTTGATAAATGAATTTTCTTTTAAATATTTCGAAAATGCTTTCTCAGATTACATACTGGAAAGATGCATAATTTTTTGGAATATTAAATTTAACCGAAAACAGACTTAATATATTCCCAAAACAGCAATTATTCTTAAGGGTTTCATCATTGTTTCAGCCTACTGTAAAAATTTAGATAGTGATGGTGGTAAACATTTCGAGTAGTTTTTATATTTATCAGGTCATAACTCTGAGTGCTTAGCATAAAATCTATAGGAGACATAAATCTAGCAACTTATTTAACATTGGGAAGTTTTTAAGTATATGTGATTCAGAAAAGAACTGAAAAAATAGAATAGCTTGATTTATCAAGTTTTCTTTTGGTTTGTTTTTGTATATAGATTTTTCTTGGTTATTTTACTTTAAAATTACATTTTTTCAGAAGAGCCGCTGAGAACACTGCTACAATAGAACAGAGGGTAAACTGTGTCCTTAGGTTTACTTTTTCAAATTTCGCCATCCACGTGGACACTGAATTTCTTGATTGTGCTGTTTTCTAAATCTTTCCTGAACAGCAGCGATAATGTTGTTACAAAAATCGCCCTGTGTGCGAAGAGTGAAAGTAGTCCAACAAGCAGCATAATGGAGAATGAAGCTTTATTTACAAATATTCAGGAGAACACGAAGCACAGGTAGCAGGAACAATAGCTCTTATACAGATTAGCAACGCAGATTGACCACAATTTACTAGTAATAAAAGTAACAGCACTTTCGGATTTAGCAACACAAAAAGTCAGCAAATCACTAATAACGACAATAACAGCAATTTCATAAGCGCTCAGCTAAACGGCTTTACAGTTCGTGCCGCAGACGAAACTCCAAAGTCATTTCTCCTTTCGGTTGCCTCCGTTTATATACTCTGGCTGGACTGTTCGTGACGTCACAAGAAATTATCTAGCTCTTTCTGCATATCTCCTCTCCTAATAGAGATATCGAGAAAAATATCGCATTTTCGGAACTTTCGATTTGACGTCAAGGTCGCCAAATTTGCGCCGAAATGGTCACCAAGGTCAGGGATTCGGGACTCTCTTCCCAACTATAAGACTAGCAAGGCATGAAAATGACACTAAATTTCTGTGACAGTATTAATTCAGCTAATGGACAGAATTTATACAATTTTTAGTAAAGTTAAAGGTCAATCTTTATATTGAAATAATTAGTAACTTTTAAGTTAAATTTTTTAAAATTAAAAAATATATATATAAAGAAAAAAAATAGACTGTTTGAATCTGAATTTCCAAAATTTCTAATCATTTACAGGAATTTTTTTTCTCTGTCCTTCCAAAGTTTTCGCTGTCTCTTATTCCTCAGGAACTTTATGGACATCCTGAATACGCACATATTGAAATTGGATTGTTTATTCAAATTTAGGCAACACCATTTCTCAACATTTTTAGCGATCGTTGACATTTTGTTAAAATGAACACTTTATGAATCAAAAGTAATAGCAATACTTATATTAAGTTTTTTAACGAATAAAAAATATTGTCCAATGGTAATTCAGTGATTGCCATTTTATCTACGAAATTTTTTATCACAATTTTAAATTTTTATCTCATCAGAAAGATTCAAGTTGAATATTCTTCATATGAAGCTTGTCATCTAAATTTATGCACTTTTAAAAACATTTTATAAGTCGTGTTTAAAAACCGGTATAGTCAGATTTCAGTTTGATCACTTTGCTGTTTTATAACACACGATTTTATGATTCCAGATAGCACGTGTATTATCTTTAGGGGCAAATCAATTTCGATATGCTGCGAAAGAGCGCTCTACATATTATGATACACCCTTTTAAATTTATGGGTTCAACTAATCATAAAGTTCCTCTGCTTCATGGCTTAAATGAGGCTCCGCTGCAAATTGTTTTAGTTCAAAAAATAATTTCTGAGTTTTATGATCTAATGAAATATTTCGGGAACTTTTGACCGCAATAGACATTTTATATCGTGTTCAGCAAATTTTGTCGTTTGTGTCTGTTTGAAACATATCTAACTCTATTCAATTTTTATACACAGGGTATCCACTCTAATAGAGGCCAAACAGGTAATTTCCAAACAGTACGTATAAATTTTCAATTAGAGAAATGCTTTGAATGACGCAAAGAATTATATTTCATATTAATTGAGTCAATAAGAGAAACTACTAAGCTAGCTACCACTGCTGAGAAACTACGAAGTCTAAGTATTTCTGCAGCCCCCTGTCCTTTTGGTCATATTTAGTAAAATATTCTTGACACACTAACATTTTAAAAACAAAAACTCCACTCATATGCGACTGAAACTGATTAAAGTATGAAGCTTTAGATTTCATCATTTTTGGACAATCAACGCAGCCACTTCGCTGATTGGTAGATCTCCCTCGAGATTTAAAAATCATCAAAAATAGTGACGTTCAAAGCTTCATAACTCGGTAAGTTTTAGCCGGAAAAGAGAGGGATTATTTTTGCTTAAAATGTAATCTTGTCGCGAATATGCTACAAAATATGGTTTATGAGTCCAGAGGATTGTATAAAAATTTAGACTGCCGTTTTTTAGCAGTACATTTATTGACTCAAACAGCATAGACTTTAATTCATTAAGTCATTTTAAAACTTATTTTAAAGTTCAAATATTTGACCATGTTTCGAATGGACACCGTGCACAGTTGTTAGATGCTTAATAGAATCGAAATAAAATAAGGCAAAATATATGTAGGAATTGTATTTTCCCAGTCTAGCCTTAATAGCGTAATTTTAATCCCTTTCTGTAATAATTTCCACTCAACAAGCAAGTTTAGTTTGAATGAGAAATCACAGATCAGCAGAAATCAGCAGACAGATACCGAAATCAAAGACCTTGAGACGATCACGCGCCCTCTGCCTGGTAAACCACGTGACGCGTGGTGGAGTATGCCTCCGTTAAACAGATGAAATGTTTTAATCGGGATGAGATGGCTTTCAGATTTTAAGGAGATCGGGCGTGCGTTGAGTTTGCGAGTTGATCACTCCGGAATTGCCCCCGGTAACATCAAGGCTGGGCGATGACTATCTACGTATTTTTACCATAATGTAAGTGATAAACTATGTAAGCTACGTAGTATTAATTCTAATTATGTTCTAATATTCAAATCTAAATATTTATCTCTGTAAATACCTCTCGCACATCACTTTGTTCTTTAATAAAATTAATTAGTTATCAAACATAATTTATCTTGTCATCATTATTGTCTTTCTCTGCACCTTCCTAGGTACTCAGGAAGATAATTTTCCTTTCTTTCATGTAGACTGGTTTTGGGTGATACTCTTGACATTTATTTTTCCCAAACCCAGACCCCACATATATATATTTCGATTTATGAAAGTTCGATTGAAATTATCGTGCAGGGTGAAGCCTACATTTTACATATGATGTAAAAGTCCGGAAAGTCTCACTGAACTTTTTGATCAAACTATCATAACTATGAATTTTAAATATCTTTTGTTGATTTATAAACTCCATTAAATGAAACTGCGACGTACTAATTGATTTAAAAGGTAGAATATAAAATTAATGTTACTTCTTGCACATCATAAGAATAGAAATTTAAATCCATTATGCACTTAAATTTAAGATTGCTGTGATAAAAGAACTAGACAAATTGTTAAATTTTTTGTACGTGTTTTATCGGCTTTTTGTTTATAAGCTGATAAGAAAGTGAAATATAAAAATGTTTATCATATTTTGGAAAGTTACATTTCGTGGCTTTCATATTCAGTGATATGACCCGAAAACTTTTTACCAGGTATGTCCTACGCAATAAACCTAGGAAATATAACCCAGACGTCTAAACATTGATTACTTTATGAAACATAACTAAAATTTTACCAGGTATAAAGCAATATAAATTTACTCCCTATGCATAATATATAAAATACTGCAGAAAGAAAATGATATAATCAATAAGTATTAAAAATAAATATGGAAAATGAGCGACAGAAAGGAAAGCAATATACGTCCTTTTCCTCATCATAAATTTTTACTACTCTCGCCAAACATATTTCTTTACCTACTAGACAGAATAACTGAATTTTAAGGAACCTCACATGATCTTAATGCTGCAAGTGTGTTTAAAATACCAGATGCATTTTATATAATCTTTTTTATTATTTTAACTTACTTCAGCTCCATTCCAAACAGTCATTCATTTTCCTTTATACTGTAATTCTCTTCTTTTATCAATCATAGTAAACTTATTTCACAATTCACCTACACAATTTTTCTAAATCTCTGTTTTGAAAATGAGTATGATATCTTTTTTACCCCTTAGTAGGGGGGGGGCTGGCGTACAGAGTACGCCAGTGAGTTATTTCTTGCTGCGAATTTTCGACTATTCATCCATGAGGCCGCTCCCTACCTCTAACGAACCTAATAAGAACATCCATAATTCATCTAGTGTATAGCACAATTTGAGAGGGCGGCGTATAGAATACGCCAGGTCGTTTCTTCCACCCTCTGCTTCATATTTCTAACAATTTTTCTTAGTTTATTACTTTAATCTGTTCAAGAACTATAATAGCGCGGAATGGAGAAAAAGAATGACAGATAAAATAGAAAAAGAAGAAAAATTATTCGGCATATGTTAAATAAATGAGCATCTCTCACGAAAGGGCTCCAATTTTTCGTCGATCGTGAGTTGGTCACCAGATGCATAAACTGTTTGGCAGATTTCTTCGAAAGAGTCGAAAAATGCTCTCACTTTTACTAACTTATCTGTTTTTCTACGTGTGTCCGTCGTATCTTTGTTTTCGAATCTGATGGCAGCGCACATGTTTCTGACGTACTGAGTTCGTCGACGTGACAGGGAGCGCAAAGAAAAAAAAATGCTTAGATTGGAAGGCAGGAGGGAGAGTGAATGTATCGTCTAGATGCATTGTACTCGAGGGATGTTTTTAATACGTTAGAGGAATGGAAAAGGCTCAGGGAGAAATAGTCGAATGTTTGCAGCAATAAATAAGTCAGTGGTCTACTCCGTACTCCAGTCCCTCCTACTAAGGGTTAGTGTTTGAGCTTTTGGGTTCCCTTAATGAGAGGAAACTGAATTCTTGAAGAATGACTGTATATTTATCTGATTGTGCTTCTATATATTTGTGAAAACCATAATTAAAAAACATGTTGAACTAGATGGGTGATATACAACATGTAATTCTTAAACTGAAATTGCAGATGTGTCTCAAATTTTAGAGGAAATCCATCAATGGGAAGAGGCACTTTCCTTGACCATATATTCACATCCTCAATTTCCTTCACTATAGTAAGCATTTAATCGAAATCCTCCATATTTGCAAATATTATTTTTGTAAATATGGTGCTTTTATATTTGATAAAAAAATTATATATATTTTTAATAATTGTATTTATTTACCTGCACATCGCTATATATTCTAGTGAAAATATTAAATACAGTCATTTGTATACAAAATATAGATGTGCTGAGTTAAACCCAAAATTTTAATGAATTTGAGAACTCAGAGAAAAATAGCCCGACAGTCAAACTGACATAATTTTGAAAAGTATTTTTCATCAGACGAATCAACTATTTTGTTGAGCCAATAATTTCCTCAATTATCGTCTGAAAATATCAACATGAAAAACTATCTGTAGGAAAAACAATTATGGAAGCTTTTAGTGGATTTTGTTTGTATATACCAATGTTGAATTCTTTTTTTGTATCAAACATTTACAATAAATACATTTTGACAAAATTTTTTTTGACCGCTCTTAATGAGTGACGATCTCTTATGTAAGTATTTAAATATATATATGAGTAGGGAAATGAGGAAACTATATCCCGTTATTTTTTATTTTATCTTTCTTTCGTCATTTTTAATAACTTGTCATTTTCCAATTTTCGTGTAATTTAATCATAATCGATTTGAAGATTTCTCACTGTATTCTCATTTTGATTCTTTACCGTTTTGTTCTAAACACGTTTTTCAGACAAACAATAGTTGTTGTAAACCTATTGAGTTAGTATGTGACTTCGAAGTACTTGAAATCAGTTTATTTTTAGTATTTGAACCTGATGAGTTCCTGGTAATGACAAAGAAAAATGATTTTGTATACATCTTTTCTTTTTTCATACTTTTTTAATCAGTGGTATCGCATCTACTTCATTTTCTTTTTTTAATTTGGTATTTGATATTCGCATAATGCAACAAAATATTAATTTGTACAGACAAACTATGTTTTGATTTCTTAGTTGTTGTTTTCCCCTAATTTCGAAACTTTTGCTAAAAAGTTATCTTGTAAAAAGTGATCATTATCAGAGATATAATAAGGACTTCTTTGCAAGAACCCCAGTTACAATGTTAATATTCACTAGTATACCTATACTTGTCAAATGTTACTGCTTGTCGTGATGTCCTGGTGACGAAGTTGGTGAAGACAGCAATGTATGTTCCTCTAATTCACATTAAATCTGTTGCGTTACATTTATGTTGATGGACTGGGCTCTGAAGTTTACAGTGGGGTGATGGATTAGATGTCATCTTCGTCAGCTGTCCAAGTTGTAATTAGCTGGCCAGTTCGAAAGAGGCCTTGTGTAGATTCAAAATAGTATGAACCTTATGAGTGAAGCTAAACCGTTACAAATTCTGCATTTTCTTTGTAATCACCGGAAATTAGCGCGTTTTCTAACGTAAGCACCTCTGCACCATCAATTTAAGATGATTTATCTGTATCTTAATTTAAAATATTCTTAATAAATATTCCATTCGATGTAGGAAAGGATATTTACCTAGAGTGTTTGAGTAAGAATTCTTTCTAGAAAAGCATGCAAACATACTTAAAGGATAATTTCTTAAATAATATGCCAATATGGCAACATCTTTAACAGACTAAATGAATTTTTAAATTTTTCATATGTTATAAAATATTCTTATAAAATTCTTAAAATATAATGATTAAAGCGCTAAAACACAGTAAACCGAATTCATTGCCTTCATTTCATTTCTTACTCGTAACTGACAATCTTAATTTTTTTCTTTCCACATTTGGAACGAACAGGCAGAATGTGTGTTCAACTTTTAATAATATTCAGACGATATTTTCAAAATATACTTTTCTGTTCTATTCCGATGCCACAAAACGATTTAATCTAAAGATTAAGTTGTAAAAATTGTGCTCTGCACTTCTTACAGAGCAATAAAATTCAGAGAAGACTAAAAGATTCTATTTATGCGTATATTATCTCTATAAAATAGGGAAAAAAATTTATTTGTTTATCAATAAAGCAGAATTTTCTTAACAGTAGTAGATTTTTATCTCCTACTTGTAAACAGAAAGTTAGAAAACAGTAAACAAGGAGTGACTATTTCTTCGCTCAATTTTCCAGACTCTTCGTGATGTTGATCATATCAGTTAAGTTTAATATGATTTATGAGAATCAATTTTATTTTCTTTATTTGTCGTAGAAATGTTGTTTTTAGATACTGTAAATTTCATACGCTTGATATCAGTCTCAAGAATATTTTATAGAAAAATAAAACCATTTGCGTGTCTTCTGCAGTACCGCAATATTAAGGTGATAAAATTTCAACGATATACT
Organism: Araneus ventricosus; assembly: GCA_013235015.1. NCBI lineage: Eukaryota > Metazoa > Arthropoda > Arachnida > Araneae > Araneidae > Araneus > Araneus ventricosus. Next base: position 3,528,275 of record BGPR01000015.1, read on the forward strand.
TTTCTTCAAATCGAATTAAAAAATTATTAAGATCTCGAATTCTTTAAACCTGTATAATCACATGGGGTACCTAATTTTATTATATACTAATTGTCCTTATGTGTGAAAGGTATTGAGATTTATGTGTGAAAATTACTCTTATTGCCGCGTATATATATGTTGCAGCATTACAGCGCAAGTGTTTACTATGTACAAGATATTAAATGTGCTGAAACATGGAAACTTTTTAAAGTCAATTTTGGAAGTTATAGATTTTATTATTCTTTTCCTTACCATTATAATTTTAACTCTATTCCTTTTTTGTTCCTTGAAATCTTAAGCTTGAAGATAAATAATTCTTTAATCGGTCTTAGTTTTTCCTGGGAAACAATAATTAAAAATAAATTAAAAACTGTTGTACACTCTCCTCCCTCAAGTTTTATACCTTTTCTGATTGTAGCGTTCTTAAGAAAAAAGATTAAGCCTCTTGCTTATTTCTATCAATGCCTTTATATATGTATCGTTAAAATGCTAATGGCAATTCCTTACTCTCTATGTCTGCCGTGCAGTCGTTGCTCCATCGCTGGTGTTTGTGACACGTTATATTTATAATTTTTATTCCGAGATTTATATATATATATATGTTTTTAAATATTCCATTTAAAACTAAAAACAAAAATATACCTGCGGCATAGACGATCCTTTTATTTTCAAAACTCGAAAGAAATTCTATTCATTCCCCTCTTTCAAAAAAGATAGAAAAACTTAGTCGCCTAAGTACATACTTGCTAAAGGAATGAATCATAAAAAAAGCTGTTTTGCGAAGCGAAATACATTTGTTATCAAAGCATTCCTATTTAAAGGCTACAGGCACTAAACATGAAAACATTTCCCATTTACGAAAGAAGGAAGAACCTCTTCCGCTCGCAATAGCGGTGGTAAGAGAATTCGCCAACGTATACAGACACTGTAAAGATGAACATTGTATTGATGGTGTATTGGATTGGTCCATGCATTATTCATTTTCCCCCTTGCATTACCATACAGATCTCTTATAGCGAAGTACAGTCTATGGCTTTGAAAGATTTTGAAAGAAAGAAATGGCGTTAAGTTCACATACTGTAAGGCAGCTGCGTTTCACGTTTGCCTGTCACTCTGAAACGGGGTGGATTTGAATAACGGCGACGAACAGCATTCAGTTACTGCAAATTAGATTTCTTTATTCTTAGAATAAACTGTGTATTTAAATTTGCCACAGAAATGAAGCGTTTCAATTCAAGCTAGGTTGCATGTTTCATTGGTTTAAGATTGCTATATTTTCCCCTCGATGTTGATGTTGATTCGAATTTGATTTCCACGAGAAGTGAATATTTAAAAATAAAAGTTGTTTTTAAGATATGAATATTCCTACACCTTCTGTACATCGCGAGCTTTGCTCTCTTAAATGGTATTTAAGTTTTTTAATATTAAATTATCTTTTTAGGATATTTTTCTCGCCAAAAGAATTTTTTCTGAATATCGGTTTTAAAATGGGTATTCATTAGTTTAAAAATGACATAAATTAATGACATGATGGATTGTAACCAAGTAGCAGAAGACATTCCGCATTAATTTTACGTTATTGCAAATTATTTTGAATATTGTACACTGTTTAACACATATTTTAGACTAGATTAGAGACACTGTTGTAAACATATGATGTAATGCATGTTGCAAACATCTTAAATGAATAATATTTTTGGAACACATTTTAAAAGATAAGTAAATGGAATCCGAAATAATTCATTTATGACAGAATTAAAGCATTCACTTCATGCCAAATTTTTTTGAAATTTGTCAGCAGTTCTTCTTAATTTATTTTTTAATATTCTTCAAAGACGATTTCAGTTTATTAAGATTTACACGATCTTTATAATAACAGAATCGGAAAAATGTCAAGAAGTAATTTAAACCTTATTATTTACAAAAGTTATGATCGTAAAACAGTTTGAAAATTACTGGCATTAAATTGATAAAACCGGACACTAAAGAAGTTATAGCCGTTTCTAATCATTGCAATTGTTTTGAATTACCCTGTATTTTTTTATTAAGCTCAGAACAGAAAGCTGCAGAGTGCTCATTGGACATCCAACTCATCTAAGTCTTTAGTCTAGAATTATATAGGAAGGCATACCATCTAGCAACTAGATCGTCCGAAAATCTAGAATAATGCTAGAATTCTGTAACAGGCACTCCCAGCGTGCGTCACCAATAACTCCCGGTCATTTGACCACCAATTTCAATCGTCTATAAAAGCGATCAGCATTCCATTGCCATCAGTGGATGGTCAGAAGACGATACGTCAAAGACTGAAAAAAAGGCCTCCGAGCAGTTAGAGTGTTTAAAAAAATAGCACAGATACATTAATCACATTCTATCACTAAATTCATAATCAGTGAAATCGAGAGCTTACTGTACCTAACTTCCTGTTTTTGTTTCTGGTGTTCTTGTGTTTTCTACGGAAGCAATGAACTAAATTTCTTTGAAAGACAATGAGTTGTAGAAAGGTATATTTTCGTAAAAATCTAGATTTCAAATAAATTTTTTTATATTTTAAAATTTCTGGGCTCCTTTCTGGCATTCTTTATGTAAATTAGTGCGCATTATTTTCTGCTTTTTAAAAATCTTTATAAAGCTGAATCTCGGTTATTTCAAAATACTGCTGGGTTATCAATAGTCAGAAACGTAAACATTTACTAACGAAAAACATAGAAAAAAGGTATTTTTATGTAAAATGCTTGATCAAATATGAAATCTTTAGATTACTTGTAATGTTTATAAGTGGACAGAATATTACAAGCTGGCAATATTTGTCTCCTTTGTAACTTAAATCTACCCGGAACCTAATATAAAAAAATAATATGGAAATAAATTCCATGGAGTGAATAATCTATTTTACATTAGTTACCTTTAAAACTAATGAAAAAGTTAATTAACTACTTTTCAATCTTTAATTTAAAGTCATTCTCTGTGTATAAAAGATAGTTCGAATATTTAGAGGAACACTAAAAAATTTAATAAAATGCTTGGTGGTTGGTTGGAAAAGAAATCTTTAAGAAGGTTAAGAAGAAGGCTTGGTTAAGAAATCTTTTAAGAAGACTCCCGTCTCATATTTCTAATTAAACTTTTGATGAAATGATTACTCTGATAACATGATATTTAATTTCAGTGCTAGAGGATTTTCAATACTAATTCTCTTTTTTTGTAGGAAGAACATTTCTGTATTGAAATATAAATAATTAAAAATACCTTTCAGTGCTAATATAATAATTCTTCTGAAGAAATTAATCCCCTTTAAAATTCAATCAGAAATTCTGAAAAAAATTTATCACATTTTACGCTTAAAAGATTAACGAAACGAAGTAAAAGCAAATGATAATAGTTTTAATATTAGTTATCTAAATGCTTGACTATAGATGATTTAATTATCTTCGGTAAGTAATTAATTCGACTTAAAATTTATTCACGTACAGAGACAAGTGTTTCTCCTCCTACCAGTGTGCATTCAAATTCTTTCAAATACATTATTTATTTGATTCCTCAAAATATAAAAAATTTTTTTAATCAATTACACTTTACGAAATGGGGTAGAATTTTCTCAGCGACAATTGGACGTTTCGAACGGCCATCGTCTTTTCCTTGAAGAGGCGTTTGGGACGTTCCCGTATCGATTGAGTTAAAGTAATTCTGTTTTAGAAAAGTATTTTCGATATTTATTAGAAGCCTTTCTAGAAAAAGGGCAAATACCCAAATTTCTGGATTGGAAAAATGTTTCACCTGTTGCTTCAAAGTATTGTGAGCAATGAAAAGCTATATGGAAGAAACCGACAAAATCGGAAAAAAGCAGTAACCAACAAGGGAAATGATTCCTTAATTTAAATTATGAAAAAAAAAACATTCAGAAAAAGCCGGCTTTAGAGATGGACTGTTTGACCGTATGAGTGCATGCGCGTTCGAGTTTGGTGTATCCATATCTAACGAATAGCACAGGCATTATCTCCCGCGGTATTGTTTAAGAAATTCTTATCGATAGAATGATCTCAAGCTTTCTTTTTTTCGGCCAAGCTTTATTTCTTAAACTTTCAAATATTCCTAAAAATAATGCAATAAAATTTTATGTTTCAACGAATGCATATTTAATGTATTTTTGTCTGAGTCGGAATCATATTGTCTATTTATTTATTTATTAATTTTTATTCTTATTTAAACATTATTCATGGCCCGACCAACGCTGCTTAGATATAGTCGTCTAAATTATCGAAAGGTTTTTACAGTACTGAAAGCCATGACATACTGAATATTTAGCGTTCACATTTTAGAATAACTAAATTCTCTGCATATTTGAAAAATGACCGCTTTTGGAGTTCTTTTTCATGTTTCAATAATTTAATTGCTGGAGGATAGGGGAGGTGTATTTTGTGAGCAAGTAGTTACATTTACTTCAGCGTGTCTTGAAAAGATAGAGTCCGGACCTTTTTCGAATTAAATATATTTCAAATCTGATGATATGTAGTTTGTATGATCATTGCTTTATATTTCTAAGATTTATAGAAGTCAAATGTACTGTGCTGCCCACTAATGGACGGGTGGTTTAAAGACTTATTTGCCTGAGGAACACAAAACGGATGTTGAAGAATACGGTTCTATAGTATAGGAATGCTTTTAACCATCGTTTCTCAAGAACGGGTAAACCGAGGCGCGAATTAACTGTTACACCATGTGAAATTGGAAACACTTGTACTTACGTAGTTTGAAAGAGTTTTGAATTTAAACTGACTAATATATATTACACGACAGCATGAGATACAGGATAAAGAATTTATCATACTTTAACTATATCTAGATTTATATCTAGTGTTGGGCTTTTCTCTTCCACATTCATCGCAAAAATAGTTTTCTGCCTTCCACAGCTAGTTTTCTACCACTTGCGATCTTCTACAACTTTATTACCGCTAAATATCGATTTCCCATGTCTTGTAACGGGTTGTTTCAAACCTAAATCCATTACAATCTTCTTTAGCATCGATTCCAAGATGAAAATGTCGTCTTTTGAACTTTCTGTTTTAAAATTTTGTGGTATCTAACCATTCATCTTCTGGTTTTGTCTAGATCATAATCTTGTTCTTCTAAAGGTGGCTGACGTTAAGTTTTACAGTGATGTCGCTATTGATGAATTTAAAAGCTTCATTTCAGTGGAAAATTTAAATAAGCAGTTTATTCTAAGAATAAAGAAATCTAATTTGTAGCAACTGAATTCTTCTGGCCATCGTTATTAAAATTCATCCCGTTTCAGAGTGACAGGCAAACGTGAAACGCAGCTTCCCTACAGTCTGTGAACTTAACGTCATTTCTTTTTTACAAAATACTTCAAAACCATAGATTGCATTTCGCTATAAGAGATCTGTATGGTAATGCAAGGAGGAAAATGAACAATGCATGAACCAATCCAATACACCATCAATCCCCAAGTCCTATTATGCTGCCTCATCGTGGCGGGGTGGTGGCCCTGGGTGGAATAGGCGATGTACGTCTGGGGTGTTTTCTCCTGGAAGGGTCACCCAAGGCGTGAAGGCCATTCCATTATACCCAGCTAAAGCATAAAGACAATGGACAATCTTCCCTCGGGCGTCCAAAGTCTAGTGCCAACAGAAGCTGCACTCTCCTCCTTTACCATGAATCGTTTGCCCATAGTATTTTCTGTGGGCGAGCGGACACTTGGACTTGGTCTAGCTGAGGACTGGAACAAGTGGAATAAGAAACAACAACTCCATTAATACAATGTTCATCTTTGCAATGTTTGTATATGTTGGTGAATTCTCTTACCACCACGATTGCGAACGGAAGTAATGGGAAATGCTTTCGCGTTCTGTAGCCTTTAAATGGGAAAGTTTTAATAGCAAATGTATTTCGCTTCGCAAAACATCTTTTTGATTATTTCTTTAGCAAGTGTCTATTTAAACACAGATATTCTCTTTCTTTCCTGAAAAGAGACTTTTATAACAGCGGAATGGATTGGATCCCATTTCAGTTTTGGAAATAAAATAAACGTTTGGGCTTCAAGTGCACTTTTGGTTTCTAGCTTTGAATGGAATATATAAACACTTTCTTTACAAAATATGCTTAAGTAAATAATTTGCTGTATACTAAATCTGCATCACTGCCATTTTTGCTTTTTATCATTAAATTTAAATAATTCAGTGTTTTTAATTAAATATTCTACTTCAACTTTTCGGAAAACGAAAGATTTTGCAAAGAAATTTTATATATAATATAAATTCTTAGTTTCTTAAATTAAATTTTAAAAAATCAAGTTTAATAATCATTCTTAAAATTATTTTTCTTCTATTTCTTACTTTTATTGATACAGATTTTCTGAGTTTAGATATTCTGTACTAATTTCTTTTTGCAGCTACATGAGGGCTATTTTTGGAACACCTCATCACTTTAAGCCTTGGATCGATTGTGAAGGTGATATTTCAGCCGGCATATCCCCTCTCCAAACTTCCACATCATATCAACAAAATGTCGTTTGACCTACAAGGATTTAACGAACACTAGTCACCCGTAGAAGCATATCTTCAGAATATTCTTCATTGTGATCGTGTAGCTTGTAATGACTTTTGATGGCAACTGTTATTCAAAAATTGAAAACAATACTTTTTTTTACTTAAAATGGGTTGAATGGCGCAACTTCTCAAGTGACCAGTAGGATCAATGCATATTTTTCATTCTTTATCATGCCTGGTACTTCGCGGTTTTGTATTTTAAATTGGAAATATTTTATATTATAACGTTATTAAAATGAATGAGATTTAATTTTTGACAGTTGGTTTCAAAAGAACTCATTTCCTAGACTTTATATACATAAAATAGGCCAAATTTCTATAACCACTGTAGATTATCTGATTCGATCTAAAGACAAAGTATCAAAAGTAATAGTAATTCATATTGGAAACTTTATTCCCATGCAGCTTTTCAATAGTTTTTTTTTAGTCCTCGGAAATATTTGTTTTTCTACTACACAACCTATAATTCTACATCTTCCACATTTGTTTAGTTTATGATTATACTCTACGGTGGTTAACACTGGTTCTTCATTGTGGACAGAAATTGACTGATATAAACTGTGTTATGCCTTCTAGAGAAAAAGTGTGACCTTACGTGGGATGACGATGTTTGCATGCTGAAAAAGCAATCTCTGGTTGTTTTCCTTATATATGAGACTACTTCAAAGCATGAAACAGCCCGCTGCTCAACTCTTTGCATTTAAATTAATTACCATTTGATATATTGTTGCTTTATCAAATATAGAATAGGTTAACGTCGTAAGTCTTATTAGAATATGAACGAAATGAAAATAGAATCCAGTGAGTTTGCTAAAAATATTTTTATGTTTCATTCCATATCTACGTTTAATATATATGATTACACTGAACTTTTCTGAGATTTTGTTACGTAGTATTTTTAAGAAAGTCATCGCAGAAAAGATATTGTTCGCTTAACATTTAAAAAATAGTTTTAATCAAAACTATTCTAAAATAATTTCTTCAATGTGAAATTAATAATACTCTGAAGAAAGGATTTGTACTTAAGTCTTTGTAAATCATGTGAAGATTATGTGTAATATTACGAGCTCTAAATACTTATACTAAAGTACAATAGTAAAGGACGGATAAATATACCCTCGTCTATTTTGCAAGACTTATTTATTCGCTTGAATTGGCATTCTCATTAAACACGCCCTATGGCAGAGATGGCTGTCAGCGAAAACGCAAATAACTTCCATGTATTGATTTGCTCACTTTCAGGTATCAAGAAAAAAAATCGAGTGCCATGTCGTTAGTATGGATTTCAAGAGAAAAAAAAATACTCTTTCCTAAATAATCTGTGACTGTTTTTCAATTAAATTGAAATCAGTGGCCAATTTAGTTTGTCAAATGAAAAAAATACATATGAAGGATTTTTGGTAACTGACATCTAAAAAGTTGAAAAAGAAATACATTTAAAGTTAATGAGATAGAGGGAAAACAATAAACGTGCTTTCGAAACAGATTCGTAACAATGTGACAATTAAATTAAATTCATTTGAATCTAGAATCGATTAAAAAAATAAAAGTATATAATTAAAAATAGAGCTGCTAGAGAGGTAATCAGTACAAAAATGAATAAATAAATGCTAGAAAAGTGAAGGCACAAAATATTTGTTTTCTTGTATTGACGCAGTAACCGTTGATTTAAATATGCAAATAGTATGCAGAAATTTACTAACACTTGCGAAGAAGTATGCCACATTTCCCACCTGTGTTACATTTGCGTGCAAATGCCTGGTACGCAGAGACGACCCATCTGGCACAAATATTTACCATCTGGTGACCCTTGCAAGGAAGGTATAAGTGTCTCAATACCTTTTGTGGCTGTTTTATGGGCCTCTGTGGGTGACGCTGAAATGTCTGATATGATGGACATCCAAACAGACCTGATAATTATAGGGCATTTAAATCGGTCTTCGATTATTGAAATAGCAAGCCTCATGAGATATTCAGCACTGATGTTAGTTTAAAATGAAGGTGCTAAAAGACAGTATTTGAAACTCAACAGTGGATGAAGAAAAAAAATCATTGATAATTATTTATGCTGATAGTACTCCAAAAGCCCAAGAAATCACTGTTAAACATAAGAACAGAAATGAACGTCCTCTCCAGGATCCCGTTTCAGACACAAATGTCGAAAGGGAACACTTTGTTTCGACTCACACTTGTTTGTTGACACTTTGTTTCGATGTTATAGCAGGTTGGCAATTTATAATCCATTGCTGGAGTTTCGGAGCACTATCAACCGACGCCAATCGTGGAACGCTTACTGAGGTTGGTAACCAGAGCAGTGGCAACAATCTTTTTATCTGATGAATTAGTTTTCTGACTATCTTAAACCGTCGGGAATGTTTAAGTCTGGAGAACAGTCAGGAACGTGCGCATTACTGACAGCCTCTTCCGAATTCCGCAACATGGAGGTAGTTTTCTGTTGTATTGGACAGCTCGATGTCTTGTATAAAATCATCAAAGACGATTACTATTGGATCATTTTGACAGATTTTATAAATAATTTTCCAAATTATTCCCCTAGAGAAAGACCGCTTTTTCAGTACGACAACCTTCCTATCCATACTGCTAAGTTGTTTTAAACATTGTTCTCTGAACACTTTTTTATCTTCATGAGGAGGAGGGACATCTTGTCTGAACTACTCAATGACTCAAATTCGCACATTACTGAACACGTTTGGAGATATTTTCTGTAGAAATTTTGTGCCTTTACACTGATACTTTCAGAATTAAATATTTCTAGAAATCAGTGTTTCCTAACGTGAGACTACTGAATTGCCCCCTGGAGGGCAATTCAGTATCAAGAAGATCTCGCAGAAATGCAAAATGATGAGTTAGTTAAAGCTTTATTTAATACAAAAGAAACGATGGTATGGCTTTATGAGGAAACAGAAATCAAATATCCATATTCAACCAAATGTGCAAGAAAATTGTTGTAACCGTTTAAATCTTCATATTTAACTGAATGTGAATGTTCCATAAATGATCTGCTACTAAAAAAAGAAATTTGCTGCATATCGGCCAGATACAGGAGGCTTGAGACTGGAGCTAACTAAATTGGAACCGAACATAAAGTAACTTTGCAAAATACATGAAGCGTAAAGATCTCAATAAATTTAAATAATAAATAATTACTTATAATTAAAGTTAATATTAAATTATTTATTTTCAACATAAATATGTCAAATCTTAGAGAAGTTTATAAAGTGGATTCAGCACGTGGCTGTCACAGGATTCTGAAACTGTCAAATCAATTTATTACAAATTCCATGAATTTTCAGTTTAAACTGGCTCTTCATATTTAATAACTCATTATTTTATCCAACACATAATTTTTCCCATACAATTCAGTGAATAATTTTTATGCAGCACTATTAAATAATTTTAAAACCTTCAATCTTACAATTTCTGCAAATTTTTAAATGTTCTCTTAACACAGTAATTGAATTGTTTCATTGTGACACTTCATTCAATTTGTTTTGTAATTACAGATATTAAAGCTTAAAATGAAAGATCAGAGATACATTTTGCCGATATTTTAAACTAATTCCATATATTGTTGTTAGATTGCAAATATTGCATTAACATCATTTTTTCGGCTTTGTCAGTATTTTTAATTAATTTAATTCTTCGCCACTAAAGTTTCTTTATTTTCTTGTGGCAACTTTGGATAATTTTGAAATTCAAACATTAATTTTAGCTGTTTCATTTAATTTCTAAATTTTACTTAATTATTTACTTTGTTTTCGATTTAATTATTATTTGTATTAACTTTTGTTGTTGTTTCCATTAAGGTTTCAACTTTATTAATTTTTAAATTCAAATTTTGCAACGGGACTATTTCTTCGCCATCTTGGCTCGCGTAAGTTTTTGGCGTCATCAGGTCTTAGGCGTCTGTATCTGGAATCGTTTTCCGTTACTTTTTGAATTCCTTTGTGATGGGCTAAGCGAGTGGTTGGTTGTTCCAGCTGCGGGCCTCCAGGGCCGGTTGGCTCTGGGGTTGGGGTCTTGTCTTGTCTTGCCTCTG